>CAUZXS010006338.1:190000-196588 GCA_963585895.1 Sepioteuthis lessoniana
TAGGGTTAGGGTTAGGGTTAGGGTTAGGGTTAGGGTTAGGGTTAGGGTTAGGGTTAGGGTTAGGGTTAGGGTTAGGGTTAGGGTTAGGGTTAGGGTTAGGGTTAGGGTTAGGGTTAGGGTTAGGGTTAGGGTTAGGGTTAGGGTTAGGGTTAGGGTTAGGGTTAGGGTTAGGGTTAGGGTTAGGGTTAGGGTTAGGGTTAGGGTTAGGGTTAGGGTTAGGGTTAGGGTTAGGGTTAGGGTTAGGGTTAGGGTTAGGGTTAGGGTTAGGGTTAGGGTTAGGGTTAGGGTTAGGGTTAGGGTTAGGGTTAGGGTTAGGGTTAGGGTTAGGGTTAGGGTTAGGGTTAGGGTTAGGGTTAGGGTTAGGGTTAGGGTTAGGGTTAGGGTTAGGGTTAGGGTTAGGGTTAGGGTTAGGGTTAGGGTTAGGGTTAGGGTTAGGGTTAGGGTTAGGGTTAGGGTTAGGGTTAGGGTTAGGGTTAGGGTTAGGGTTAGGGTTAGGGTTAGGGTTAGGGTTAGGGTTAGGGTTAGGGTTAGGGTTAGGGTTAGGGTTAGGGTTAGGGTTAGGGTTAGGGTTAGGGTTAGGGTTAGGGTTAGGGTTAGGGTTAGGGTTAGGGTTAGGGTTAGGGTTAGGGTTAGGGTTAGGGTTAGGGTTAGGGTTAGGGTTAGGGTTAGGGTTAGGGTTAGGGTTAGGGTTAGGGTTAGGGTTAGGGTTAGGGTTAGGGTTAGGGTTAGGGTTAGGGTTAGGGTTAGGGTTAGGGTTAGGGTTAGGGTTAGGGTTAGGGTTAGGGTTAGGGTTAGGGTTAGGGTTAGGGTTAGGGTTAGGGTTAGGGTTAGGGTTAGGGTTAGGGTTAGGGTTAGGGTTAGGGTTAGGGTTAGGGTTAGGGTTAGGGTTAGGGTTAGGGTTAGGGTTAGGGTTAGGGTTAGGGTTAGGGTTAGGGTTAGGGTTAGGGTTAGGGTTAGGGTTAGGGTTAGGGTTAGGGTTAGGGTTAGGGTTAGGGTTAGGGTTAGGGTTAGGGTTAGGGTTAGGGTTAGGGTTAGGGTTAGGGTTAGGGTTAGGGTTAGGGTTAGGGTTAGGGTTAGGGTTAGGGTTAGGGTTAGGGTTAGGGTTAGGGTTAGGGTTAGGGTTAGGGTTAGGGTTAGGGTTAGGGTTAGGGTTAGGGTTAGGGTTAGGGTTAGGGTTAGGGTTAGGGTTAGGGTTAGGGTTAGGGTTAGGGTTAGGGTTAGGGTTAGGGTTAGGGTTAGGGTTAGGGTTAGGGTTAGGGTTAGGGTTAGGGTTAGGGTTAGGGTTAGGGTTAGGGTTAGGGTTAGGGTTAGGGTTAGGGTTAGGGTTAGGGTTAGGGTTAGGGTTAGGGTTAGGGTTAGGGTTAGGGTTAGGGTTAGGGTTAGGGTTAGGGTTAGGGTTAGGGTTAGGGTTAGGGTTAGGGTTAGGGTTAGGGTTAGGGTTAGGGTTAGGGTTAGGGTTAGGGTTAGGGTTAGGGTTAGGGTTAGGGTTAGGGTTAGGGTTAGGGTTAGGGTTAGGGTTAGGGTTAGGGTTAGGGTTAGGGTTAGGGTTAGGGTTAGGGTTAGGGTTAGGGTTAGGGTTAGGGTTAGGGTTAGGGTTAGGGTTAGGGTTAGGGTTAGGGTTAGGGTTAGGGTTAGGGTTAGGGTTAGGGTTAGGGTTAGGGTTAGGGTTAGGGTTAGGGTTAGGGTTAGGGTTAGGGTTAGGGTTAGGGTTAGGGTTAGGGTTAGGGTTAGGGTTAGGGTTAGGGTTAGGGTTAGGGTTAGGGTTAGGGTTAGGGTTAGGGTTAGGGTTAGGGTTAGGGTTAGGGTTAGGGTTAGGGTTAGGGTTAGGGTTAGGGTTAGGGTTAGGGTTAGGGTTAGGGTTAGGGTTAGGGTTAGGGTTAGGGTTAGGGTTAGGGTTAGGGTTAGGGTTAGGGTTAGGGTTAGGGTTAGGGTTAGGGTTAGGGTTAGGGTTAGGGTTAGGGTTAGGGTTAGGGTTAGGGTTAGGGTTAGGGTTAGGGTTAGGGTTAGGGTTAGGGTTAGGGTTAGGGTTAGGGTTAGGGTTAGGGTTAGGGTTAGGGTTAGGGTTAGGGTTAGGGTTAGGGTTAGGGTTAGGGTTAGGGTTAGGGTTAGGGTTAGGGTTAGGGTTAGGGTTAGGGTTAGGGTTAGGGTTAGGGTTAGGGTTAGGGTTAGGGTTAGGGTTAGGGTTAGGGTTAGGGTTAGGGTTAGGGTTAGGGTTAGGGTTAGGGTTAGGGTTAGGGTTAGGGTTAGGGTTAGGGTTAGGGTTAGGGTTAGGGTTAGGGTTAGGGTTAGGGTTAGGGTTAGGGTTAGGGTTAGGGTTAGGGTTAGGGTTAGGGTTAGGGTTAGGGTTAGGGTTAGGGTTAGGGTTAGGGTTAGGGTTAGGGTTAGGGTTAGGGTTAGGGTTAGGGTTAGGGTTAGGGTTAGGGTTAGGGTTAGGGTTAGGGTTAGGGTTAGGGTTAGGGTTAGGGTTAGGGTTAGGGTTAGGGTTAGGGTTAGGGTTAGGGTTAGGGTTAGGGTTAGGGTTAGGGTTAGGGTTAGGGTTAGGGTTAGGGTTAGGGTTAGGGTTAGGGTTAGGGTTAGGGTTAGGGTTAGGGTTAGGGTTAGGGTTAGGGTTAGGGTTAGGGTTAGGGTTAGGGTTAGGGTTAGGGTTAGGGTTAGGGTTAGGGTTAGGGTTAGGGTTAGGGTTAGGGTTAGGGTTAGGGTTAGGGTTAGGGTTAGGGTTAGGGTTAGGGTTAGGGTTAGGGTTAGGGTTAGGGTTAGGGTTAGGGTTAGGGTTAGGGTTAGGGTTAGGGTTAGGGTTAGGGTTAGGGTTAGGGTTAGGGTTAGGGTTAGGGTTAGGGTTAGGGTTAGGGTTAGGGTTAGGGTTAGGGTTAGGGTTAGGGTTAGGGTTAGGGTTAGGGTTAGGGTTAGGGTTAGGGTTAGGGTTAGGGTTAGGGTTAGGGTTAGGGTTAGGGTTAGGGTTAGGGTTAGGGTTAGGGTTAGGGTTAGGGTTAGGGTTAGGGTTAGGGTTAGGGTTAGGGTTAGGGTTAGGGTTAGGGTTAGGGTTAGGGTTAGGGTTAGGGTTAGGGTTAGGGTTAGGGTTAGGGTTAGGGTTAGGGTTAGGGTTAGGGTTAGGGTTAGGGTTAGGGTTAGGGTTAGGGTTAGGGTTAGGGTTAGGGTTAGGGTTAGGGTTAGGGTTAGGGTTAGGGTTAGGGTTAGGGTTAGGGTTAGGGTTAGGGTTAGGGTTAGGGTTAGGGTTAGGGTTAGGGTTAGGGTTAGGGTTAGGGTTAGGGTTAGGGTTAGGGTTAGGGTTAGGGTTAGGGTTAGGGTTAGGGTTAGGGTTAGGGTTAGGGTTAGGGTTAGGGTTAGGGTTAGGGTTAGGGTTAGGGTTAGGGTTAGGGTTAGGGTTAGGGTTAGGGTTAGGGTTAGGGTTAGGGTTAGGGTTAGGGTTAGGGTTAGGGTTAGGGTTAGGGTTAGGGTTAGGGTTAGGGTTAGGGTTAGGGTTAGGGTTAGGGTTAGGGTTAGGGTTAGGGTTAGGGTTAGGGTTAGGGTTAGGGTTAGGGTTAGGGTTAGGGTTAGGGTTAGGGTTAGGGTTAGGGTTAGGGTTAGGGTTAGGGTTAGGGTTAGGGTTAGGGTTAGGGTTAGGGTTAGGGTTAGGGTTAGGGTTAGGGTTAGGGTTAGGGTTAGGGTTAGGGTTAGGGTTAGGGTTAGGGTTAGGGTTAGGGTTAGGGTTAGGGTTAGGGTTAGGGTTAGGGTTAGGGTTAGGGTTAGGGTTAGGGTTAGGGTTAGGGTTAGGGTTAGGGTTAGGGTTAGGGTTAGGGTTAGGGTTAGGGTTAGGGTTAGGGTTAGGGTTAGGGTTAGGGTTAGGGTTAGGGTTAGGGTTAGGGTTAGGGTTAGGGTTAGGGTTAGGGTTAGGGTTAGGGTTAGGGTTAGGGTTAGGGTTAGGGTTAGGGTTAGGGTTAGGGTTAGGGTTAGGGTTAGGGTTAGGGTTAGGGTTAGGGTTAGGGTTAGGGTTAGGGTTAGGGTTAGGGTTAGGGTTAGGGTTAGGGTTAGGGTTAGGGTTAGGGTTAGGGTTAGGGTTAGGGTTAGGGTTAGGGTTAGGGTTAGGGTTAGGGTTAGGGTTAGGGTTAGGGTTAGGGTTAGGGTTAGGGTTAGGGTTAGGGTTAGGGTTAGGGTTAGGGTTAGGGTTAGGGTTAGGGTTAGGGTTAGGGTTAGGGTTAGGGTTAGGGTTAGGGTTAGGGTTAGGGTTAGGGTTAGGGTTAGGGTTAGGGTTAGGGTTAGGGTTAGGGTTAGGGTTAGGGTTAGGGTTAGGGTTAGGGTTAGGGTTAGGGTTAGGGTTAGGGTTAGGGTTAGGGTTAGGGTTAGGGTTAGGGTTAGGGTTAGGGTTAGGGTTAGGGTTAGGGTTAGGGTTAGGGTTAGGGTTAGGGTTAGGGTTAGGGTTAGGGTTAGGGTTAGGGTTAGGGTTAGGGTTAGGGTTAGGGTTAGGGTTAGGGTTAGGGTTAGGGTTAGGGTTAGGGTTAGGGTTAGGGTTAGGGTTAGGGTTAGGGTTAGGGTTAGGGTTAGGGTTAGGGTTAGGGTTAGGGTTAGGGTTAGGGTTAGGGTTAGGGTTAGGGTTAGGGTTAGGGTTAGGGTTAGGGTTAGGGTTAGGGTTAGGGTTAGGGTTAGGGTTAGGGTTAGGGTTAGGGTTAGGGTTAGGGTTAGGGTTAGGGTTAGGGTTAGGGTTAGGGTTAGGGTTAGGGTTAGGGTTAGGGTTAGGGTTAGGGTTAGGGTTAGGGTTAGGGTTAGGGTTAGGGTTAGGGTTAGGGTTAGGGTTAGGGTTAGGGTTAGGGTTAGGGTTAGGGTTAGGGTTAGGGTTAGGGTTAGGGTTAGGGTTAGGGTTAGGGTTAGGGTTAGGGTTAGGGTTAGGGTTAGGGTTAGGGTTAGGGTTAGGGTTAGGGTTAGGGTTAGGGTTAGGGTTAGGGTTAGGGTTAGGGTTAGGGTTAGGGTTAGGGTTAGGGTTAGGGTTAGGGTTAGGGTTAGGGTTAGGGTTAGGTTAGGGTTAGGGTTAGGGTTAGGGTTAGGGTTAGGGTTAGGGTTAGGGTTAGGGTTAGGGTTAGGGTTAGGGTTAGGGTTAGGGTTAGGGTTAGGGTTAGGGTTAGGTTAGGGTTAGGGTTAGGGTTAGGGTTAGGGTTAGGGTTAGGGTTAGGGTTAGGGTTAGGGTTAGGGTTAGGTTAGGGTTAGGGTTAGGGTTAGGGTTAGGGTTAGGGTTAGGGTTAGGGTTAGGTTAGGGTTAGGGTTAGGGTTAGGGTTAGGGTTAGGGTTAGGGTTAGGGTTAGGGTTAGGGTTAGGGTTAGGGTTAGGTTAGGGTTAGGGTTAGGGTAGGGTTAGGGTTAGGGTTAGGGTTAGGGTTAGGGTTAGGGTTAGGGTTAGGGTTAGGGTTAGGGTTAGGGTTAGGGTTAGGGTTAGGGTTAGGGTTAGGTTAGGGTTAGGGTTAGGGTTAGGGTTAGGGTTAGGGTTAGGGTTAGGGTTAGGGTTAGGGTTAGGGTTAGGGTTAGGGTTAGGGTTAGGGTTAGGGTTAGGGTTAGGGTTAGGGTTAGGGTTAGGGTTAGGGTTAGGGTTAGGGTTAGGTTAGGGTTAGGGTTAGGGTTAGGGTTAGGGTTAGGGTTAGGGTTAGGGTTAGGGTTAGGGTTAGGGTTAGGGTTAGGGTTAGGGTTAGGGTTAGGGTTAGGGTTAGGGTTAGGGTTAGGGTTAGGGTTAGGGTTAGGGTTAGGGTTAGGGTTAGGGTTAGGGTTAGGGTTAGGGTTAGGGTTAGGGTTAGGGTTAGGGTTAGGGTTAGGGTTAGGGTTAGGGTTAGGGTTAGGGTTAGGGTTAGGGTTAGGGTTAGGGTTAGGGTTAGGGTTAGGGTTAGGGTTAGGGTTAGGGTTAGGGTTAGGGTTAGGGTTAGGGTTAGGGTTAGGGTTAGGGTTAGGGTTAGGGTTAGGGTTAGGGTTAGGGTTAGGGTTAGGGTTAGGGTTAGGGTTAGGGTTAGGGTTAGGGTTAGGGTTAGGGTTAGGGTTAGGGTTAGGGTTAGGGTTAGGGTTAGGGTTAGGGTTAGGGTTAGGGTTAGGGTTAGGGTTAGGGTTAGGGTTAGGGTTAGGGTTAGGGTTAGGGTTAGGTTAGGGTTAGGGTTAGGGTTAGGGTTAGGGTTAGGGTTAGGGTTAGGGTTAGGGTTAGGGTTAGGGTTAGGGTTAGGGTTAGGGTTAGGGTTAGGGTTAGGGTTAGGGTTAGGGTTAGGGTTAGGGTTAGGGTTAGGGTTAGGGTTAGGGTTAGGGTTAGGGTTAGGGTTAGGTTAGGGTTAGGGTTAGGGTTAGGGTTAGGGTTAGGGTTAGGGTTAGGGTTAGGGTTAGGGTTAGGGTTAGGGTTAGGGTTAGGGTTAGGGTTAGGGTTAGGGTTAGGGTTAGGGTTAGGGTTAGGGTTAGGGTTAGGGTTAGGGTTAGGGTTAGGGTTAGGGTTAGGGTTAGGGTTAGGGTTAGGGTTAGGGTTAGGTTAGGGTTAGGGTTAGGGTTAGGGTTAGGGTTAGGGTTAGGGTTAGGGTTAGGGTTAGGGTTAGGTTAGGGTTAGGGTTAGGGTTAGGGTTAGGGTTAGGGTTAGGGT
>CAUZXS010006339.1:0-68045 GCA_963585895.1 Sepioteuthis lessoniana
TATATGTATATATATATATGTATATATGTATATGTATATATATATATATGTATGTATGTATATGTATATATATATATATGTATATATATATATGTATATATATATATATATATATATATATATATATATATATATATATATATATGTATATAATCTTTATCTGGCCAGTACCATTTGCCTTTTCTGGAATACTTCATTTCTGATACTTCTATATCAGAGTCTATAATTGTCACAACTTCACCAGGGAATTTTTTCCCATCATAGGAGACTAAGGCCCAATCACCTACATTGAGTTTCTTGCTTCTGTCCCCATCCTTATGTTCATATACAATAGTTGATGATTGATCCTTACTTAAAATTTTGTAGGACATTTTTGTAGTAGAACCATCACAACAACCTATAACATGCATCTTACTGGATCCCGAGGCATATTTAATATTTTCCCAAGTTCTTTTTTCTTTTATCAACTCTGAAATTTTTCCTGCACTTATATGAAGAACAGTTACTCCCTTTATATCATCTTTTGCTACTTTGTTGAAATCAGCAGAGTTTTTGGCAATCTCAGCATTTTTCTTTGGTTCATGACTCTTTTTCTCACAGAAGATTTGGCTGAGCCACCAATTCCATCAACAACACCTTATCCATGTGATATAGCAAAATATTTCCAGGAAACTTTGCACTGGAATTTTTTTGATTACATAGTTACCAGTTTAACAATGTATCTGTTTTTCAACTCTGATGATGGCCCATCTGTGTAGATTATGAGCATGTCCCCTTTTTCAAATTGAATGTAGTCCGTCAAGCATTTATAAAGGTAAAGACAGAATTTTTCCTTTGTCTTGGCTATCTCTGATTATCAAGAATCGTTGGCAAACTTGGCTCTTACTATACAGAGCAGCAGTAAATAAATTAATGCATTTCCAAGACCACACAGCACTTTGGACTTCATTTTGATTATCACAACTGTATGCCATTGCGAAGTCACACTGTAAAACATGGCAATCACTCCTCTTTTCGTCTTCTGTAAATGCTGTAGATTGAATCCTTTTAATTCTCACATGTTCTTTGAAAAAAAAAATTCGCTGAAAAGATCTTCCTTTAATTCACCTACACACCCTGGTTTTTGATCTCTTCACAGGTGTCCAGTTTCAGTTTTTATCCATTCTTTCCAAAAAAACTGTGTCAGCATCGCTTTTCTCTATCTTGAACTTATTCTTCAATTGGCAATTAACACAAATACTTCTCCAACAAGTAGAAGTCAAATCAAGACTGTCATCACAAAGAATGCTAGGCCATAGGCAATTCCTATACCTTTAATTTTAAGAAGAAAATTTTCATGAATTTCACATTTGCATATGTCTGGATGCTGATCTTTAAGCAACAACACATTCACTGACCTCGGAGATGCAAATTTACTGAACCCTACAATAATGTCAGGATAGGACTGTTTAAACAGCTCATAAACTGCCTTTAAAAACATGATTAAATAATATTTCCTGCATTTTGATTTATCCCATTTTCCCAAACTGTCATTTCATCATGCACTCCAGGCATGGTATACACAACATCTGTATTTATATAAAAGTCTGTTATCAAGTTTTTGTTCTCTTCTGTAAATCTTTGGTTTATCCTTTGCCCATGGTTATGTGGGATTTTTGGACTCAATTCCAGTCCTACCCGCTTGGCTAAACCATTAACAACAACCCTTTATTTTGTAGGTGACTTAGGCAAGTTATTATCTAATTTTCGGATTGCTTTTCCCAATGATTGAGGCGTCTTGAACCCTTTGCCTGATTTGACAGGGAGTGACTCAATGATTTCTTGCTGTCTTAGCTTTTTACATAATCGAAAGAGATGGACACGTTCAGCAACTTTTTTACGGTGTTCTTTTAGTTTATCTATATTCATTGTTTTTCACTGACTTTTTCGAAGGGCTGAAATCCTGGCATTTTCTTGTTCTTGAAAAGATGTACCCTCTTCTTTCCTCCGTTTCCTTAGAGCTCTCATTCTTTCAGCAGATGTTTTTTTTCACACTTGAGGTTTCCATCTGAAAACTGAATTAACACACAATTTTTTGGATATGGATAAAAGTAGCTATAAAGTCAAAGACTTTCTATTCTAACTTAAAAAGCTAGTCACTTAACATTCTATTTATCACTTACAATTACTTAGAAATAAAAATATGTCTAACCCTTTGATATCAATCAGAAGTTTTGATACAAAATCTAATGATTCATAAAAATGATAAACAAGTAATTTATTTTATTACTAAATATTTTTATTATCTTCTTTAATTGTAACGAATGCTATTTTTGTAATTATGCTAATTAATTTCTTTATCTAAATTTTTGAATCAAGTAAAGCAACTAAGTATTGATATGGAGCAAGGTGTAAAAAGAAAAATAGAAAAATATTTTACAATAAAAGGAATTGTTTTACTTTCGAAGTTTAATAAAAAGGAACGCCCCCCCCCCCTTTTTAACACAAGTGTAGGTGTATGCTTACGAAAAAATTAGAAATTATTTTAGAAAATTCATTTCATTTAAAGAAAAATAGTATGAAATGTTGCACCTAATATTTTTAGTTTTTTTCCTTGAAACACATCACACTTTCTTAAACTTAAGACATTGTTACTGAAAGAAAAATGTGAGTGTGAGGTAGGAGGTGATAGAACAACTTAAAACAAAAAAGTGTTTTATTTGCCGATAACTTCAAACAGCAGCATTTGGCAACCAGTAGTTTTCATCTTTGTTGATATGAAATGTTTTTATTTCAAATAGGTCCTTGTCTAAATGTTAAAAATGAATTATCGAAGATAAAAGAAAAATTCCATTAACAACAAAATAAACAAATAATTAAAATATTTAATTTTTCTTCTCATCACAAGTTAAAATATTCAAGGGTTGAAAAAATAATTTTCTTTATCAACCATATGGAAAACTAAACTGGCCTTGTAGGTTATTGCTGCTGCTTAAAAAATGAACGCTGTCCAAAAAATGTCTACTCCAAAATTCTTGTGTGTGTGTGTGTGTGTGTGTACAAACAGTTTTAAAAAAAACTACTTTATATATTTTTATGATACATATATGGAAAAAAAAAAGGTTTTTACATTAACCTGTACAGGTTTGAAATCTTTTCAATGAAAATTGTTTATGTTGTGGAACCTGAACTTTAAGGGACGATGCTGTCCAAACCAAATGACCAATTCTCTCAGGACAAAATCTAAGATTAAGAAAATTCTTTATTCTGATTAGTTGCCAAATTTGAGTATTTTCCCACTTCACGAAGCTTTGGAAATCGGTGAGATTTCGCATGGGTAACGCACATGACGCTAACGTCTAACACACATGACAACAAATATCTTAATTCTCAGGGGTTCAATGAATAAAAATTTACAAAAAGGACTATTGTAATAATTAGAAGACTCCATAAAAATTTAGAAAAACCCATTTTTATAAATTAAAAAAAATAAAGGTACAATTCGCAGAATTTATACATTGTTTAAAAATGTTTAAAATATCCTTCACGTCTGAATGTAATGCACGTGACACTAGAAACAAGACTATTATTAAAAAATGGTTTTTTTTTTATGTATTACATGAAAGAGTAATGCCTTAAGACTGCACAAGCCAAAAAGAAAAGAGAGTAAAGTATTATAAGGGTGATTTTAATTAAATTTTAGCATTGAAAACCCTTCTGAACTCTAACACATGGAATGGGTCTGCTCAGAAAATGTTAAAATTTTTTCTTTGTATCTTTCCTCTGGAAAAATACCTGAAGCATAAAAATAACAAAACTATGAATTATAACAAGTGTTCGGATACAAACTTGTTTTTGCTTTGTTTTTTTCTTTTTTTTTTATTTCTCTATTTTTTTTTTCTTCCCTTTTTTTATATTTAAAGTGATTTTCCAGAAATTAGTCAGTGTTATATACTATAACATTGTTCTCTAAAAAAAAAGAGAAAAAAATTCATTTTCAATGACAAAATACAAAGTTGTTACTTTGATTCTAAAAATTAAGCTGTACTCAAAAATTATAAACTATTAAGTTTTTCATTTTTGTGTAACCCTAAAAAGTTTTAGTATATCTTAGTATATAAAAAATTCTGAAAGTAATCTTTAACTTCAAATGCATTGAAAAAGCCTTTTTCCCTCACCTTTTTCTTTCATTACTCTTTTTAACTGAAGTAAGAAGTCAAGACTTGAAATCTAATTGGTTATTTTACAGTCTTTATTATTGTTACTATTAAGGTGAATTCACAGAACAGAAAAGAGATTAAAAACTGTACATTTTTATCTTATCTTATGAAGTTTTGTAAAGAAATATTCATTTAAGTGATTTATCAAACATATCCAGATTGTTAATCCTGACTAAACAATAATGCTATGTATTTATTTTTCATCTCAAGCTTGAAGAACTACCTATAAACATAATTAGTCATTTTTAATTAAATTTGGATGGGTTTTTTTCTCCAATAAGAGAAGTCATTAATTTTTTCTCTTGAAGTTTGGAAGTTAAAGAAAAAAAATTATAAAAATAAAAAGAATCTATTTAACCAGAACAATCTTAAAATGAATGACCCTTAAACCAGATATGATGTATTTAAATAATGCCTATTGTATGATGGTTAGTCACTTTAAGAAACAACACTTGAAGAAAATTCAATCATGAATAAATGCTGATTTTTCAGTGTTTATGAATTCAATTCATATTTTGCCAAATAACTTAAAAATGAATGATGATAGATTGACACTTTAATACAGTGAAAATACAGTTACCCATTTCTGACTTATTACATGTCAAAGTATATTTAAATGTAAATAATGGCTCTTAATGAAATTATTTAGAATGATTTGAGTATATTAAAATATTTTTTGAACTGTCATTTCCTCCTTTATTATATAGTTTCCATGTCTTAAGATTTCACAATTAGGTTCAGAAATAATAAATGGCCTTTAGTGACCATCAAACTCAATGTCAAGTCATTCTATTTATAGATTTACAATTATGATTAATTGCAAATAAGGTAAAACAGTATAATTAGTAATAAACAGTTATCTATGAGAAATCATAATGATCAGATGATTTTTTTTGTAGTAGTAGTAGTAGTAGTAGTAGTAGTAGTAGTAGTAGCTCTTAATAAATCATTTCTGTATGTTTAATCATATTTTTTAGATTATTTTTTATGTCTAATCTTTAATTTTTTAAAATTAACTCAGTATTTTAATTCTTAGATTTTAAAATAAAGTAATTCTATTCTTATGTAAGTACTCAAGATTAGGCACTTTTTTAAATAAAATAAAATAAAGCTTAGGTTATATAGATTGGGCTTGATATGTTAAATCTAATTCTACCATTTAAAACTAGCAGAGGTGTTTCAGTTCCAAAACACTATTAATGATGAATGTAAAAACCTCATTCTTATTATACATGAGATTTGCATGCATATAAAATAACTAATTATTAAGTCAAAAGAATGTTCCTTTTCTTTTTAAGTGCTCCTCATAAAAAAATACCAATATATCTCGGTATTGAATGTAAAGGTTGCTTATACTGTAATGTCAAATTATGTATTCATTTCAATGTATATTAAGAATAACACAAAAAAATAAAATGCTATTATTAATTTATCTATTTATAGCCTTTCATTTTTTATGTTAAATGAGTGCTAGTGTATATTAATACACATTACATCAACACATAGTCTATATACTTGCTGGTTTACAGTATGTGTGTATAAGAGTGTATTTTACTGTGCTGACCAAATTTTTTCTTTTTTTTTTAATTTTTTTTATTGTGGTTTTAAAAATAAAATGGAGGGGGTGTTGTTTGGGAGGTGGGGAGAATAGACTTATCCTCCTTCCCACAGATGACTTTTAAAAGCAATTGTTGCCAATTTTCTGTCTTCACTTCTACTTTCTTCACTATTTTTTCTTTTGAATTTTATCTCCTGTTATATTTTTCTTTCTTTCCTGCTACTTCAGCCACTCCAAGAAAAGCAGGCTTGTTCCACTTCAGTTCAGAATTAACTATTCCCATATTTTCTTTTCCCAATGACATTAGATCTGTTCTCACAAAAACCAATACTTCTCTACTGTAAACTAGAGAAAATGTTTTTACCCCACAATACGTACACGTACATGTCATTGCCTCTTTGTGTAAATAGTATTTATATAGATGTACATTAACACAGTTTATAACAGAATGTTTGTTTAAATCTTATGTCTATGGGTACACCTGTCCACACTTAGAAACTATAATGGGGATGAACAGGTTTGCACATTCTGATTGGTCAGTCTCTTATGACATTGTCACTGACCTCACTTCAGTCTGCCTGCTATTTATAGCTCTTGTTATCCCATAAAATTGTCAGAATTTATTAGCTTCTATAAATATAGCTGATTTGAATTTGCTTATCTCTTTTTGTTGTTGCTCTTACCATTTGGTTGATAAAATCTCTAAATCAAACCATTTTCAGATTTAAAATGAAATTGTCTTAACATCTTTTTATGAGCATTGTTGTATGAGTATGGAGTTAGTGTTGTGACTAATCTAGTAATTAATTTGACCCTTTATATAAAGTTGTATAAAGTTGGTTGGTTCTAGTTTAAGTAAGTTTTTATACTTTTTCAAACCTCCCATTTCAACTTTAAGTATATTTATATATTTACAAACTCAAAAGTAATTATTCTAACACTGTTTTATTATATGTTTACACTTATATGTTTGCACTTATTTTTTAATTTTTTAATATTACTTCATTAGAATTCTTTTATACTGAATATTATTTTATAATTCTTTTGCCTTTACTGTTATTAACTATTGATTTTCTTCATGCAGTCAGGATGTCTCTTGCTTACATGTTTGTCATTGATGATGAGACAATTTTTTTCTTTACATATGTACTCATATGAAAAAGGAACAAATGACTAGTGATATGATTTAAGTCTCAATTTAGCAAATAAGATTTTTAATTTACTTTTTGCCTTATATTCTATCCCTTTCTTAAACATTCATTACTATTATCCAATAAAAATTCACATTCATCTTTTTTCAAATTAATAAAACATAATTATGTATTTTGTAACTTCAAAAATATTTCATTTCGTTGATAAAATACTAATTTCATTCCACTTGTTTACAAATTTTCATTTTGCATTCATGAGATATAAAGGATATAGCCACTCCCTATTTTCATTTATGCACATTACACATACAGTTTAAAATTACCTGGGGGGTCAATTTTCATTATTATTATTTTAAGAATGCTTAGTTTCTTCATCCAATGAATATATATATATATATATATATAATCTGTACCTCCTTCTCCACTTTACCAAATCTTACAACCAATGATTTTTCTTAAGCTCTCTCAATCAATATTGTAGTTGCTTGTATAGTACCTGCTATTTGCACTCTATTTGGTGCCCAGCTGCCTGCACATCCTTCCATTTTTTTCTTCCCTTCTAATGTTGCCACTACCACTACCACTTCTTCTGATGCTGTTCATCTTCCTGCCACCACTTTTCAGTTTCTATCATTCAGACCATTCCAACACAGAGATAAAGAAAGTCTCTGTGTGTATGCATTGTCTTGCTTGGACAACCAGCAACAATATGTATCCAACAAGTGGACTACCTGTATGTTTATCCAGATCTGGATAATAGAATGACTGGCAATAGATGAATTCACTATTCTCCACCTTATGTATTTGTTTGGCTTATTGATCATCAATTATCCTCCTTACTGCTAAAATAGTTGAAGCAATATCTAATCATAAGAACTACTATATAAGATGACATTTGTAGATATTTGTGAATAGCTTCAATTCTTTTCAATGCATCCAACTTTAGAGTATCTTCTAATTAGCAAAATAATTCATTGTAGTGTTTTCATCAGTTTTAGTTGATTTACTTCAAATAATTGAAAAGTTGATGTTGATTTTTTTCATTTGGAATTAAAAATTAGTTTTAATCTCTTTTATTTTATACTGTCCTGTTTTCAAGAAAATGTTGAATTATGGGAATATACTTTTTGTTACTTTCCTATATTGACCTTTACTGCAATACCCTGAAGAGTGCAACTTAGTTAATTTGTTCTAAAAAAACTTTGTCTAGACTGTTCAAAACCACATTATTCAAGATCCTATTATAACTTTCAGTGTAATTCATTCCAACCAAAAAAATAATAATTTGAAAAATATCTTGCTCTCATTAACCAAAAATTTAATTTAAAAAAACTGTAGCATTGAAATATATTTGAACCCATCCTATATTATACAAAAACCTTTTGAAAAGTTTTATGAAACCTCCCTCTCTATTACAAATAACTTATTGCTAAATATTGAACTTTATTTAGGTATCAAAAGATCTAATACTGAAATCTTTTTTACTTATTCATCTCATTAGGAGAGCATTTCAATAGCGTTTTTGTTAACCTTTTAATTTGGACTTAGTGACTAAAAAAACTTGATATCTACAACAATTTATGATTTCCTTTTCAGTTTACAGTTTGGAAAGAACTGAGTATTGAAATTGCTCAAATGTTTGGATATTAAATTTCTATACATGAGCTGATCCCAAGAAAAAGTTTCATCTAAAATATCTAACTTCTACACACTCTCATAGCAACTAAATATTTCTTTATTTTCCTTATCACAAATGTGACAAGGTGGGTGTCCTCGTGGTGTAATGGTTAAGCGATGGACTGCGGAATCGTAGTACGCGAGTTCGTACTCCAGTCACTCTATTACATTCACTTTCGGGCAAATACCCTTAGGAAAGGTATGAACCCCCTTATCCTCCCAGCTATGGGTTAAATAGTAGCACAACTATTCTTCAAGGAGAATAGCTTTGGCATTAAATAACCTACAGAGGTTGATATGCCATTAAACAAAGAAACCAAACCAAACAAACGTGACAACTAACACCAACTAAACTAGTTACATAACTAAAACTGAGGATAAAAAGCAGTACTATGAAAAACAATCTTTATGACTTTAGGATTTTATTGGGGTGGGGGGAACTGGTCTGTAACTCATTAGTTTCAATTTATTATTCACTATACATTGAGAACTGCTATATTCATCATGTCTCGTCTGTTATGCTTTCCAGCCTTCATCAGGTACCTTTTGCCATATTCTGTAATCTTTCAGAAATTCCAGACTTAACTTTTTATTTGAAATTTAAGGGTAAACTGTTCTCATTCCACTGTCCACGCTATTTGGGTATCTTTTGCCAATGTTAATAGCTATTGAATCCAGAAATATATCAGTTGACAATTTCTAATATCATTTTAACATGTATAAATTTATACCCATATAAATATATAAACAAATAACAATATACAGTTAACTAATAAACTTGACTCCAGCTGTACTGACTTGGTGATTTATTTAACAATCAGTCAGATAATGCCGATATGAGTAAATAAGTTGGAAGACTAGTTTGACTTAATTGAAGATACCATTTTCAGAAATGGTTGTAGGAAAGTAATCTCTGATTTAGTTTTTTATTTATTTATTTATTTATTTTGATTATGTACATAGTTAATTTTAGAGGTGTGTGTTGCCTAACAATGAGCTGTATCTAAAATGGAATCACAAACAGTTCAAACTCTGGTTGGAACAGTTTGTATGCACTTGAGAAAGACATAAGTCTCATTCTCTTCCTTCTCAACTATAGGTAAATAGCAAGGCAGTTCAACTTTGTGAGAGGCAATACATCTTGGGTATTCAAATCAAGTCAGGAATTGTTCCTTGCTGCTGGTACCATGTAACTCAGTACAATCAATCCTTATTGAAAAGTGATCTGTATTGCCCTGAAAGATTTTATGAAAGTAAATTACTTGTTGTGGCACACAAGAAATAGGTTATTTGCCATTTACACTCTGTGTGTGTGTGTGTGTGTGTGTGTGTGTGTGTGTGTGTGTGTGTGTGTGTGTGTGTGTGTGTGAGAATTGTAAAAGTGATTTATTTTACTCCAGTTTAATTAAACTTCATAATTAGACATAAAATATATTTTGCTTTCCTGTTTTTATCAACCTTTTCTTGTAGTCATAAAAAGATAATTTACATATGTGCAAAACTTTTCTCATGAACACAAGTGTTGACTTTTCCATCTTGATATCCAATTAAGATAAAATCAAAAATTAAAATTCCATAATAAAAAATGACAGTCCAGTTAAATAATGTATATTTGTTTTATACTAGAGTTTCACATTATGCCAAATTAAATCAAATAAGAATTTTATTTTATTTTATTATTAGGTATAAAATTGTGTATAAAACCTTTTCAAATTTAAAAAAAGAAAATGATCTATCATTAAAGTTAAGCTCCTTTGTTTCAAATTGAAAACTAATTACTGTGTAAGAAATCTTTTGGAATATTTCAGTTTGATACTAGTTTCTTTTGTGAATGAAATATAGTTCTTTTTATTAGATTAGAGGGGATACAACTCTTCTTTTTGTAGGTTTATCTCATGGTCTTATAGTGAGAAACCCACTTGTCAGAATTAAAGAAAAATAGAATTGGGTGTATTTACTAACATTTCTTGGTGCATGACTGGAACAAAAGCAACTGTTAGTGACTGCAGTTGGTCAGTATAAATACTGGCATTATGAAACTCCTGTTAGATGGAAGCTAAGATAAACTCTCTTCTCATTCCTAATATATACTTATTTATTTGTTGGCTTCTATTACACTCCTCTCTGTGTCATTTGATTTTTTCTTTCTCAACCTCTTTTTCCAATGAGACATGTCCAAAATATTTGGTACAAACATTCACTAATCCAGCATGTTTATTACTATACAAATAAAACATTGTGTATGCTACTTTTCAACATAGTTGCCATCAAGATTGGTGCATGTAAACATAAACACTTTCCTCAAAGAATACACTATCAAGCAATTGATGCTACCTTTGTGCCTCTGCAACAACAACATCATCTGCCATTTGCATAGAACTGCTCCTTGGATAAATGTCATTTGAGAATCGCTAACATAATCTGAAGGTACCTACTCAAGACTATACCGGGGATGCAACCAAATTCACTCACATCATGAATGAAAGCTTCAATTTATTTAATGTTATCTACTGTTATTAATGAATGTAGATCGTCTACGCAAGGCTCATCTTAGAGATTTGTACATCCCTTTGTGAATACACTACACCAGAAAAAGACCAATACGTACTCCCTACCCATTACTTGTTCACTATGCAAAGCAACAATTTCCTGCTGAATTTCTGGTGTATTTTTGCTCTTGGCATGCAAAAAATGCTGGCAGTTATCTTTGTAAGACTGATCTAGCTCTTACAAGAAGTATTGTATCTCCCCATATTGCATTGTGTTTACAGCTTTCACTACAATTTGATTCCAATCAATTTATCTGTACTTAATTTTCAGACATCCCTCATCTCACATTCTATTTTGCAACATAAGCCAGCATATAAAATAATCAGAATGTTTCAATTTTTTAATATCTATTTGTACTGTTAAGTTTCATGATTCCCTCTCCATCAAAATGACAAATATATTTCTTCTTTCAAGCATACTGAGAAAAGATCTTTCATGAATCTCTCTTGTCTATATAAGTAAAGTTGGTGACCATAGTCGAGGGTGACCCGAAGGCACGCTTTTCAGTAGCTACTACACCAAGATGTAGGGTAGGGTGCTACTCCATTCCCTGGATTGCTCCACTTTGTTCTTGATTCTTACCTTATAATGCTGAGTGTTAAGCAAGGCAGCATCAAGTACCATTTTTGGAGTCATTGGTATGATTCAACCTGGGATTGAACCCTGGTCTTCCATACCATTGGTGAACACTCTACTCATTAGGCCAAAACAAAAATATATAATAATCTGAAAGAAAACTAAACTAGGGAGAGCTGGGTTTGGGGGGGGGGTTAATAAATATATATGATAACTCATTAGGGCAATGAAATGACTGTTGAGAAGTCTAAATTTCATACTGCATTAGCTTCAAGTTTAAGGCTAAGTTAGAATAGAATTATAGCTGGTCAACGGTTTGAGTTTCTAGCATGCTGACATTAGTTTCACAAAGACCCTGAATTTGTGCTTAGATATGGATACCAGCAGTTTAGCAGTAAGTCTTTCTTCTTGATGACACTGATGTTGTCTGAGGCAAGGGCAAATACAACTTATGGACACCTAGCTCCTGGTTTTGAATCACAACCTTCATACACTGCTTATCCACAATTGAGCAGAAGAGATGAATTCATGCCTTTCTAGAGGTCAGTACTGTGAAGCTTCCTCAAAACAGTCCCATGGACCATAAATCAGTCTACTAGAACTAACCAGGTTATCCAAAACCAAAACACACCCTATCACTTGCCAAGAAAATTTCTGAACATCAAAAATAACTTCTCGGATCATCACATCTATATAGATGTGTTTAAACGGGAAATGAAAGTTGCTTGTACTGCTATCTTCCAAAACCAAGAATTGCTAAAACGTCTCCCTAATGAATCATCAATCTATAGTGCAGAAGTCTCAACTATTGACCTAGCCATGATTATTATAGCTATCTCACAAATCCTATAAATTTATCATCTTCTCAGACTCCAAATCAGTTTTCTTAGCACTACAGAACAAAGATACATCAACTCCTCAACAAAATGAACACTCTTTTCAATAATAATAGCATGATTGTCTCCTGGATACCAAGCCACATTTATATACATGACAATGAAAGAACAGATAAAGCTGGGGAAAAAAACCTCACTCCTGACACATATACTATACAAAAATACCCTGCACTGATCTAAAACCAACTAACAAATTCATACATGGCAAATGGCAAAAATCATTGGAGAAACAAATACACCAACTCTGCCATATACAAATTACCATCAGTAGGTTGGGTTTCATCGCATATCAACCATTGAGGGTTATTTCATGCCAAGTCCTGTTTATACATATATATTAAGTATACCTGATTTATAAACACATTTTGATTACACTTTTAAATGAGCCTGAGCTTTTTTTTTTTTCTTTTCTTTTTTTTTTTTTTTGTGCTCAGTTAAATGGTTTTTAAGTATTTTCATTTAATACGAATAATTCTATTTACTATTAAACATTTGTTTGCACACAGTTAAATGGTTTCAATTATTGCTATTTAACAATAGCAATTTAACATAAGTCATTTGTGTGCACACATTTAAATAGATATACATATATGATTTGTAGGTGACTGGTTTGGAGGTTATTTGATTTTTGAAATGAGTTCAAATTAATTTGTTTGCACACTATTGCTTTTGTTTCTATACAGTTAAATGGTTTCAATTATTGCCTATCTCAGACTAAAACCTATTCCTTATCAATGTTTTTTTTTTTTTGTTTTTGTTTTTTTTTTTTTTGTTTTTGTTTTTTTAGATGGTATAAAGTGGTTACAAAAGAATAATTAGCAATCTATTAAACACTAATTATTCTTTTAAAGACTATTAATTCATCTGCACTCAGTTAAATGGTTCCAAGTATTGCTATGTATCACTAACTATTCAATTAGACATCAGTCATTTGTTTACACACAGTTGAATAATTAAACAGTTCTACTTCTTACAATTCAATTTAGCATAAGTCATTTGTTTGCACAGAGTTTAAATGTCAAACATTTCTATTTGACCCATAGATAGGGCCCTATCAGGTGCTACCACTCTGAGTCAGTGAACCTGGGAACAGTGGCAATGAAGAGGTACTCCAAATTACCCAAGCTCCAAAACTGGAGCATCAGATAGTTTTGTCTTATCTAGGACTCTCGGTGTGGAGAGGGGTGGGTCTTCTGCAGAACTGCAGTCGGTGTATTCTACAGCCCTAGCTGACTGGGCTGGATATTATCGGTGAGTGGCCAGTAGGTTACAGAAGAAACAGAAAGGAAGAAGTGATATTTTCTAGACTTCACACTGGCCACACCCACATCACCCACTCACACCTCCTAAAAAAGGAAGACACCCCAATGTGTTCAATGTGCAAGTACCCCCACAGTCTAGTACATTCTCTGAAACTGTCACAATTTCAGACAAACTATCTCAAAATACTACCAAACAAGCAACCTAAAGGACCTTATCAAAAACACGAAACAGGACACATCTTGAGTTGTTTTTTGTTGTTGTTTTTTTGTTTTTTGTTTGTTTGTTTTTGGGGGGTGCTTTTCGCTAAAATCTGACCAAATATAATCAAATACGTAAAAACCCATACCCTAAAACCCTCATAGAAGAAAAAGCCAACTTAACCCTTTTTGGCATTAAAATGACCCACAGATGTTGATGTGCCATTAAACAAAAGCTCAACTGGAATTTGAATGCTGATTTCATTCTTCACATTAATAACATTTATATCACTACACTTCCAGTTTCTTGTACCAAAGCTGGTAACTCATCAAAACAAATGAACTATCTCAGCAAGATTTTGATGTGACTACTATCAAAAGAAAATGTCATGGAGTTCAGGTTTTGATGAGATCTTTAATGTTCCAGGTACAATGAAATGCTTATACAAAATATTTGTATCTAACTATACGAAAATATAGCATATACAACAGGATTGTTATTCGTTTAACTTAAATATTTAGTAGTCTTTGCAGCACTGATCTGCTTGGCCAAGTCTAATTATACAACATTCTTTTTTTTTTTCTTTTTTTTTTTCATTATGAAATTAACATCCATCTTATTAGACTTAAGATGAAAATGACACTGGATTATCATATAATCCTCAGTTTATGATCTTAAAGCTCTTAGGGTGTTGCAGATTTTTTGTAGTAATTGCATGAACTGTTCTATTGACAAGTCTGAGTTTTTATATATTTACGATGCACTCAAAGAGTGACTTGTGGTTTTGCTGGTTAAATTGTTCTTTTAACTGATTATGTTGCTATTAAAGTTTAGGCCTAAGGGTAAAGGAAAATGCACAAACTTAAGGTAGTACTTTTATCTTTTTAAAACGGTACGAAATATACATGTATATTTCGTTTTGCTAGCTTACTAGATATAAACACATTATCATAAAAGTACCTTTACTATGGAAACACTATTTCTATTGTTACTTCTATTTCTCTCATTGTTTCGTCAGATTTCATTACTGTTACTATAAATGTTAATAATACTGTAATCTTTAATTTTATATCAATTTTTTTATTCTATGACAGTTGTTTAAAACTATTTATTCCTAATGAAATAGTTTTTTTTATCATTAGGTGTCAATTTTTCAGATAATTGTGTAGTTATTGTTATAGTTACTATTATCAAGATATTACTTGTAATTATATACGTTTAAATAAAATAGTTTAAATGTGTCAATTTAATATTATAAATTTTCTTAATAGACATGCAAAAATCCTATTCCTTCTCCTTTTTACAATCACCAGTTTCCTAATCTATATATTCTTTCCAATAATATATCATGAAACAGATTAGCCACTGCTAGCAAGTTCTACTTAGTTGTAGTAGGTTGTTTTCATCGACAGCTTTGTTAGTGGACCATAAGGCAGCTCTAGTGAAATACTCGTAAATGAATAGAACACTAGTACAGTTGGGGCGCCCTCTCTACATAACTACTGTGTACTGCCATTATTTTCAATTCAAACTCTGTCTCGTCTTTTTACTTAACCTCTGTATACTCAAACTCTGTATTATGGACTTACCAGGCTAGACTGAATCAAAGTAGCCTAAAGTGGATTGATACTATAACTACCAAAACTTAAGATTTTGGTTATTACTTGTAGCTGCAGCTCATAGTACTTTTCTCTTTTAGGCCATGGTTGTCCACTAAAGCTTTCTTCGCTAGTGGTTAGTATGAACTGTAAGTAAACTGCTATTTACTATAGAATTTAGAATTCAGTACATTTTTTCTCATACTCTCACACAAATTATTCAATCATATTTACACATTTTAAATCTGTATATTATTTACTTTTCGGCACTGGATTTTAAAAAAAAAAGTTTTTCAAAGAGTTTAACTTGGTTTGTTGCAGAAATCAGATGCTGCATGCTTTTGTGTGGCCTAGATTTGCCTGGAATAGATCAGTGCTTTCTATATTTAGTGTAAGACACAGATGGCTTGTATTAGTCAAGACTGAGGGATCACATGCTCTCCATGTTGTGGTCATTGCCATGGTGATAGGCAGTTGCCACTACAATTGATATTATTAAGAATAGTAATATGTGCTTTTTAGGAAGAAATTAGTCTTCACTGTATAAGAAACAAGTTAAGTGGAGATGAGGAATCTCTCTCTCCCCACTTGGATAGACTAGCAAGTGGCAAGAAAAAAAGGGAAGAGCATTTAAAATTTATAACTATTGCCACTACTACTGTGACCATTAGCACAATAGTTACTATGCCAGTACTTGAGTTGTAGCAATTTCTACTGCTATTATTATTACTGCCACTACCATGAACCATTACTTGCAGGTTCATTGCTGCTACTATATCTACTGCTGGTGATCATAAGTCTTTAGCATCAAGAATACTAGTGATTATTACTGCTACTACCATCATTGTAAAATTATATTTTGCTCACCCAACGGACTTGATTTAAGAATGTAATTAGTTAAATATGAAATTCCTTTAAAACAGTCAAAAATCAATTGTAAATTAAATTGGAGATTTTGCTACTTTAAATTAACTCAATTTTGTGTTTGTGTACAAGTTTAGATATCACTGAATATAAAAAGCAACTTTAAAGATTTTTTAAACAAAATTGATTTGGCATACTGGTTTACATGAGTTATTGTCATGATCAGTGTTGCTAGTATAACTATTATAAGTGGTTGTCGGTTACTACTATGACCACATATAGCACCATTTTACCATATTGTTCCTTAATTTATACTGCAACTGCTATTATCATCATCATCATCGTGTTACTGAAAGCTACTCTTTCATAGCAACACTACTTTTAGATCACAAAAATATTTCCTTAATTAATCTTCTGTTTAACACAACTCATAAAAAAAATCTATATTATAGATACAGTGAGACGGATCATCTGATATCTCTGGGTTCATCAGTAGTTTCGGGTCGTTCAACATAAGACCCATTTGCCCATATGAACTAGCTGGGATCGATTACTTCCTAGCTTGCACCCCAGCAGCAACTTAATTGGTTTTAATATTTTTTTCTTTTTCTTCAAAGTTGTTCTCTTTTACGCTTTATTTAATATTGCCTATTCTTTTTTTTTCTTTTTTTTATTCAATGTTTATAATTTGGTTCACACACAAAAGTTTGACAGTAGTACCTGTGTCTCCTACTGTCAGAAAATAAACTTGCCCAAACTTATGTTTTCCGACTAGTTTGATATAAATCTGGATACAATATAGTTGTGCCTATAACCCAGAAAGTGTCCTTTTCTTGATTCTGAAATTATTCTGGCCTTCATCAGATGTCTATAAGAGTTGATTATCGTTCTAAGAAGTTCAGACCAAATCTTTCATTCCATTAGTGTAGATTGTTTTAATTCTGCCCATGCTTAGATGATAATTCTTCATCTCAGAAATTCAGACAAAACCTCAACTTTCCCTCTTGTAAATTAAGTAATTTGCAGCTCTAAATAGGATTGGGAAAATATCTTAAATCATGATATTCTCGTTTTTCTCTAAAGTTATCCTAACACAAAACCACTATTTTAAAAGTTTTTTTTTTTTTATTACTACTTACTTTTAATAAATTCCATGAAATAGTTTGATCATGAAGTACATTTACAACTTGGTTAACACTGCATTTGTTTCCAAGAAAATAAAAAACAACTTGATACTATTACATTAAAGAGATTTTTAATGTCAACCATGACATTTTAAACTAGCATTTTCTCCATTTCCCGGCACCTCTTCCCCCGCAAACCTTCAAGTTTAACAGCACATTGAAGAAATATACATCAAAATTCTCATCAATAAGAAGCGTACTGAATCTAGTTCGTAAGTTCATATCATGGACTTACAGATTGTTATCTAAGCAATTTAGAAAAGTTTTTTCTTTTTGTTATGATTACTTTTGTTATAAATATCAGCTGCTCAGGAGAGAGATAGAACCCTAACACAAGACCAAACTTTATGCATCTCCATCCCCACCAAGTTCGACAGAGCTACACTAGAATACGTATTTTTTTGCTATCGCTTCGCAATTTTATCAAAAACCGATTACTCCTTCATTCGTTCTTTTGAAAAAGATTTTTGAAAAAAACACTTGTTCTACGTCTTTAATGAGAGAGAAGTGATTTGATTAACAACTACGATCAATTCATAGGCTGACGAATCAAGCCTACTACTAAATTTAGCACGTTTTCACGTGTGTAGAGACACTACGGAGATAACCCAAGTTTAGCCTGATGTCATTATACGTCGAAGAGACTAGAAACTCTAAATTAATTGCATTTAGTTACAAGATATTTCTAAAACAGCTGATTAAATAATCTAATTTATGTACTTTGTAGCTGAATACAGAATCAGTTACTATAGTCCCATTTTTATCTTACAATTTAGGAAAGCGACTAGTAAATTTCCACACTTTTGAACTCTAGCTAAGTTCCACCCAATTATATTTTTAAAACCGGATTTTAACTCTCTTCACTTAGCTCTTTTTTGAGAATTTAAAAAAAATGATACATGAGAATCTTATAGGCTTTTTATGTTGGTAGTAATTGTAATGTTTAATATTTCAAAATTTGTTATGTAAATTTTGAAGGAACGAGAGAAATATTTCATAGTGTTTTCAGTTTGATTAATATTTTTTTTCAATGTCCTCAATTTTATCGGACAGCATATACTGGATGAACTGAAGAAATGGAAGGTTGATTTGTGTGTTTTTATTTAAAGCTATTCAAGTTAGAATATTTGTCCAATGATTTTTTATAACTCTAAAAGTACAAAAACTAAAATTAACCTAGAAATAGATTTTACAATAAGGAAACATTCGAACTCCTTATGACATTAGAATATTTCAATAAAGAAGTCTTTCGTTATTTCTGTGGTAATTTGCAATAACTACAACAAAAAATTCAAAATGTAATATACCATCCAGACAAGAGTAAGTTTCAGGTTTCAGTTTTAGTATATTTACCGCCGACTGAACATTTACATCCCCAAAATTATATATCAGCAACCGGCCTTTTTCGTGGTTGGGGAGGGAAAGACTAAGGAAATATGGCGGATGTAGACGCAATTTTTAAATGTAACTTTAATTTTAATTTTTATTTTTTAAATGAAGCAAATTACTGAAACTTACTCTACTGGAGAGTAAATGTAAGTATTACATTTCTATATATTTTTTTGTATTTTACCACAAATTTAATTCATTGAACTATTTTATACAAGCACCGAATATTTTTTTCTAAAATGTTTGAGGGCCTGATGCAGTTGTAATAACAATGACTAATGAAGGAATAATTATAGTAACTACCCCTTCATTAGCGATAAATCGAGAATAACCCTTCCCTTTAAGCTTATGATATTCGCGTACACGATCAAGTGTTTTAATCATCAATTATTGTATTTTTCAATCGATTATCAGGGAAAGAAGAGAGAGGGTTTGTTTATAACTGTAACAGTTAACAAGAAAAGTAATGAACAATATTACTGATAGCCATTCACTTCTGTAGACATTGCTTGCTAACTTGCAAACAACTGCTTGGTGCTGTTAGCGACAGCAGCAAGGTGGTTTAAGTAGAGGAACTAACACCAGTTCTTCTAAGATGATGAAGCTGCAACAATGTAATGAGTGAAACTTGAAATAAGATGAACAGGAGTAAAATGTGTAGGTCTTCTACAATCACCATGATGACATCATTTCCTGGTAGTAGCCGAAGGAAAGAACTCAGTCTGATTTGAATTCATTGCCTACAGTGCTTTGAATCACTTGTTTAAAATCTTTGTCTGTCAACAACGCATGTTGTTTTTTAGTTCATTTATTTATTTATTTATTTCCTAAAAATTCAACTGTCAGTTTTTTATTTTTCATTCACTCTCTTTGACAGGTGTGTGGAAGGCATATTAATTATCTTAAAATAGCTCGACTTTAAGACTTATTTGGAAAAAAAAGTATTCCGTGCGATTTTTACAAGTAAAATATCACGGAATACTTTTTTATACGAGTTAATAACTATCGTATTTATTTTAAATGTTTTGATAGGTTTGCCACTTTTTTCCCCCCAAGTAAATTCTAAACGATGAAATGGTTAAAATTAAAAACTAGTTTGCATTAAAATTTGTTATATTGTTTAAAGAGATATTTATATATTTTTGATACAACAATAAAGAATTTGACTTGACAATTTAAGTTTGATTTTAAAATTTTTAATTATCCTAGCCAGTCTTGTGATACACATGACATTTTTGTACTGCACCACTCAGATCGTTCTAATATGCATGACCCCAACAAAAAAGCCTAAGGAGTGTCCTTAGGCTTATAAACGAATTTGTTGTTTTGTATTTTCTGTGGGGAGGGGCTGTATTGAAATCTGCTGCTTAATGTACTGAAATATTTTAGAATACTAGTCTACACGTTTCTTCCTTTCTTCGGTCTTATTTTTATGTCGTTCTGTCGGGCTTTTTTCTCCTTTTATGTTTGTGTTGAGTAAAGAGAAGTGTCGACGGCCTTGAGAAGCGAGATCTGTATCGCACGAATGTGAGAAAGTGGGGGAGGAAAACATATTTTCAACCTGAATTGCAAATGTTTCTTTTTGTATGCTTTTAACTGTCACTCACTCACATACGCAAGGTTTTTTTCTTTCTCTGTCACTTTTTGTTTATTTATTTATTTTATTTTTTGTTTTAATTTTTTTTAATTCTATTTATTTATTTTTTAGTTCTTTTTCTTCCTTCCGACTTCATCTCAATTATTCTCCTTGTTTTGTAGTCTTTACTTTGCTTTACTCAAATTGTTTACTTATTTCTCTGCTAGTTTACGTTTTCTTTCTGCAGACATTTTCCCCCACCCACTCCACAAAAAAAGAAAGAAATTTACATAATAATCACCATCATCCTGACTGATGGATTTACGCAGAGTTGGAACGGGAGAGAGAGAGAGAGAGAGATTGTCGGTTTCAGCATTGGTGTCGACCTGCCATCAGCCAAAATAGCATGCCAAGAATTGATTATTCTATTTATAGTTCGTAGAAGCTGTGATTTCAAAATCAGACAGCTGAAACACACTAAAAATACTGACTAGATGCTACTACTGCTTCTGCAACAGATGCCAGTCGAGAATGCCTTGTGCTCCTGCTTCTTTGCCTGGTGGCACTTGCGAACCGTTCGACAAGGCAGCCGGGTTGGGTGATGTGGGAGTCTAATATACCCAGAAAGGTCGGACGGGGGTCTAGTTTATTACTCAATATTACATCATCATAATCATCATCATATATTATTTCTTTTATAGCAACTAATCTGACTTAGGTACTTGTGATTGTCAAATGTGAAAACTTTGAGCAAAAGACAAAATTAGTTTCGTTGTGGAGGAATTCGTTTTATATCTGCTAATGTCGATTTATAGGGAGGAAAGAAGAGACTAAATCTGAGATTTTAAATTATTGCTACTAAAAACTGAAAAGATATTTTTCCCTTAATCCTAATTTCCTTTTTTTCCCCTCGTTTTTAAAATGTATTTCTTATTTGCTTCAGTTTTACTTATTTTTTTTAGTTCTGATTTTTATTTTGTGGCTGGACTTTATCTTTTTACATTTTAGATTTTTTTCTCTCTTAAGTTTTCTTTTTCACTCCTTCACCTCTCCCCCCCCCCGATATTTACATAGAGGAATTTTTTAATAGTGATTTATAATGTTTATAGAAACAGTAATTATTCTTAACATTATCCTTCAGTATGTTCATGTTTTGGTATTGTTACTTAATACTTTATGTTCTTCGGACATTTCCGTTTTATACAAAATTTTTATTGTGAACGAGGCATTACGTTTACTTTTATTTTTTTTAAAAATAAACTGTTTCTAATAAAACACACACACACATCTTTTTTTTTTTATGTATGATTAAAAGTTTATCTAACCCTGTCAGCGCGAATATGTCTGCAACATCTGCAGAGAAGTAAGATCCCTCGCACGTCTAAGAGTTGTCTTGGGTATGTGATAACTGCATCTAGTGGTGAGGCTTCAGTTCTTGAGCTCTGGGGAATATGGAGTATTCTTTTGTCGCCATTACTCCCAGGTACACTGACCTTGTGTAGTAACACCTGTTAGGTATTATGGGTCAAATAGAACTTTTCGGAATATTTTAGACCATGTAAATTATTTGTATTAGATAGGAATACTTGATATCATATAATTACAAACAAATGATTAAACAAAGAAAGTGCAATGTTTTTTGGGTTTTTTTATGCACTGGAACGTTGAAAATATAGTTAGGATTATAATCAAACGTTTACAAATTAATCCAAATTTTGGTATTAAATAACCCATAAGGAGTTGAGGTACCATTCAACAAATAACCCAAACCAAAACTTTATCATCACATATAATAATGATCATAAACTGACTTTTTAAAAATCTTGCCAAGTGCTTCTAGTTCCACATTTATCTCCTGTCTTGTGGTTAAGAGTTGTTGTGCATTTTCAATTTGTGATAGTGGTCAGAATTTGAGTCCTGATAAAAGCTTGGATAGTTAAGTGGTTGCTTTTTAAAACAAGTTTTAACACCAAATATCTCCTACTTTTCCTTTTTATCATACCAAAAATTATTTTGAATGAAAGCAAAAATTTTCTTTTCAGAGTGGAAAATATTTTTAAAATAGACATATTGAAACATTCATTTTCACTCTCTCTCTCTCATATTCATATATATATATATATATATATATATATATATATATATATACATACACACACACATACACAAGGTTCATTGTCATTCAATAAATAAGGGGAATTTTGTCTAAGGAGTTAGTATTGAGAAGCACTACTTACAGTTGCTCCCTTTTCAATGAAATCAATAGTGATGAGATCTTCCATGTCTCAGCAGACTGTTAGCAGAACTTTTTCTTTACTGGAGAGTCAGTGTGTTTTCACTCTCTGTGCTGTTTTTTGGCTCAGGCTCATTATAGCGATGTTTAGCTTATTTGTAAACATGTTTTTTATAACTAAAACATGCTTCTTCATACACACCAAATATTCCTGTAAATTTCACATGTTAGCTACCAATAATGTGATGACATATTTCTGTTCAAGCCTGGATCACTCTAATTTTTGCTATTAACCAATTCTAAACAATGCAGAATTTAAATTATTGAAAAAGATTTTTTTTTCCAAAAAATAATTCCCCATATTTATTGAATGTGACTCTTATATGAAGTAGATTCTTTGTATCAAACCTTCCAAATACAAAACATAATTTTTTTTTTTCTTTTTCATCACTTTCTAAAAAGTTTTCCACTTTTAGGAAGAAAGTTTCTCTCTCTCTCTCTCGTCAAACATAATCTCTAGATTAGCATTTGCTACTAATTTGTAAAAACTCTTTCCATAATGGTTATAATACTATAAACAGTTCTGGCATTTAGATAATTACCTATAATCTAAAAGTAAAATCTTAGAAAATTATAAAAGGAGATTAGTTATCATGCTATAAATATTAGGAAAGCATGTGAACATCTGAAACTCTTAAATAGTTTACTTGAAAATACTTATAGATTAATCCATTCATACTAGTGTCCTTGTCTTGGTTGTTATAGTCAGGATAATTTCAGGCATTATATTCTCTGACCTTTTTCAGGTGTCTGTTATATTTGATAATTTTCTATAAGTTTTTAACAAAGACCCTAACCACTAAGATGGGAACACTAGTCTAAATAGATCAATGTATCTACTGTATATACACCACATATATTTGTATATTCTTTTATGTCACAGATCAGCTTAGTTTTCAAGGGTGATACGAATATTTTAGTTACCTTCCTTGAATACACCATTTACTAGAGTAAATTAAAGTCAAGGGTGACTCAAAGGCTCTCTTTTCAATAGCTACTACACCTAGGTGTAAGGGAGGGCACTACTCCATTCCCTGGATTGCTTCAGTTTACCCTTGATCCTTACTTTATAATGCTGAGTGTTAAGCAAGGCAGCATCAAGTTCCATTTTTTGAGTCTTTAGTATGACTCGATCTGGGATTGAACCCCAGCCTCCTAGACCATTGGCAAACATTCTACTCATTAGGCCAATGCCCCGGAGTGTGTGTGTGTGTGTATATATATATATATATATATATATATATATATATATATATTTATTAATTATATGTAGAGTAGTTTAGCTGACCATTACTTCTGTAGTGAGTTTGATTCTCACTGAATACTCTTCATATGTTATGATAAATTCTCTAATAATTGTAAGTAATTCCATTTGATAGCACATATAAGGTCAACTGAAAAGTTCATAGGCTAACCAAGATAGTCTCATGGAATGTGACTAAATGAGATTTGTTTTTCAACATAGTCCCCTACTTGTGATCCACACATTTCTTCCGTCAGTGTTGCAGTGATCCCATTGGTCAAAAAAGTCAACAGCAAATATGGCACCTTGTGAACTTAACAAAGCCGCCCACACACACACACACACACACACACACACACACTTGTACACAAGGACTCTTTTGTGGATGATATGAGTGCCCAACAATTCAGTAAAAAATGTGAACAGCTAAATTACTTACACAGGTGATTTTGTTTATAATGGTTGAGGCTTGAGTAGAACCAGCCTCATCTTGGATGAGCTGATAACTCAAGAATGCAGCACCAGCACTCATTAGGTTTTGAATTCAGTTTTTTCTTTTCCTAAGGTTTTTTTTTTTCTTTTTATCAAAGTTGAAGAGCCCAGTCTGCCTTACTATTTACCTATAGTTATTGAGGAAAGAACGAGGACATTAGCACCAAGTGAAATGCCAACAGCCTTTCTCAGCTTGTATTGATAAGCACTACACTTGGTTTCTGTTTTCCTAAAACCTCCATATGTCTATACCTTACACTTAGTCTTTATATCAGAACTCTTCGTCCTCCATAGTCAAGGATATAATAATAAATATGTTTCAGCTTCGAGGTGCTGTCTCCCCTGGCTGTACCTTCCCATTACAACCAAATTGTACAGTCAAGAACAGTCCATGTTGCCTGAGACAAACAAAAATGAAAATGTCACAAGACTAAACAATTTCTGGAACTAGTTGTGTGTTTATATGAAGTGGCTCCACAGTAAACTCAATCTTGTGTGGGGAGACAGAAATATCCCTACTTAAACTCTGCCTAGCAGCTAGACTGATATACTGTTCTCAATACTCAGAAAGCCAACAGGTAGCACTAAGTAGATGTCTTAATCTCTAAACTATTTGTCATGTTTATATTTTAGTTTAGAGAAAATGATGTGGATCAAAGAAAAATAATTAACTAAACTTACTTTAGTTGTGGTAGCCAGTAAGAATCAAAATCGCTAGCTATAGAAAAAAAGTACTGCTTAGATTGCTACAAATATAAGGCACTTGTTAAGAGCAAACTCACTGGTCTATAAGGCTATGATTGACAAGGTTCCTCCCACAGAAATTCAATTCATACAACAACCAATATCTTCTCTGTATTGATATCTATTTCTTTCCTTTTGCAATCATCTAACTCCCGTTTATGCTGGACAGCTGAATAGATGTTGCATATGCTAATTAGTATGCATTTTTTTAAAGACCAAAACCCTGTCTCCCTTGATAAAATGGTAGAAAAGGTTACATTCATTTATTCCTTTCTTCCTCAAGAACTTTGAAGAGTTTCGTTGCTTACTGTTGTTTACCCAATGCTATAAAAGCAAAATTAATTGAAATATTGGTACCCACCAATTGGTTGTGCAAGCAGTCATTGTGAAATCTTGGCTCAGGGAAAGAGCAGCTGACCAGTGACCAATTACTATTTAAAGTATTAATTTGTAAGGGTCTATTTCAAACTTAAGAAGAAGCTGATATTCAAATCATTATTAAGCTCTTATCCCAATCAGTCTTATTTTTTAAATCTAAAGAATTCTATAAAGATTTTGGAAGCCTCAATTATACAGTATCGGATTTGAAAAAAAAAAAAAAAAACAGGCATTGAAAAAAATTTAAACCTTTTCTGTTATTGCTAAAAAAATTTAAGGAAACATCAATAGCTTAAACCCACATGGGAGGTGGTTATCTTCCTTGATTATTGTTGTCAAAGTTCCCTAGTTGTAGAAAAAAGTCATCATTTTTTAAAGAAAATTTTCAGAAATGTCAAAAAATAGGAAATGAAAATTTTCTTTTCCTCGATTTAATTTCCTAATTTGTGATTAGTCCTTTGCTAATGGCTAGTAAGCAGTTGTCTGAGTTTGAATATTTAATAGAGAGCTTTAAAATCTCAAGGTTTCTGATTGTTGTATATTGACCTTTGACAGAACCATCAATTATGCATCTCTGATGTTCCAGCTCTGTAAACAAAGTGATTACTGGAAAACAAGTGATGTATGGGTATAAGCACATGGGTTGTATGATCACCAATTTAAACCCCATGTAAACCAAAATTTATTATTATAGTTAGATATTTCCATAACTTAAACAATTATTCTCATTTTTCACCTGAATTTTTTTGCCCAATCGGCTGGGGCTGTAGAATATACCTACTGCTTCTCTGCAGAGGGGTAAGACCCCCACCCCAGAGTGTCCTGGATATGATACTAACAGTCTGATGGTGAGGTTTCAGTGATGCTGGAACTTTGGGGAATGCAGAGTGCCCCTTCATTGCCATCGCTCCTGGGTCCACTCTGGCCTGAAGTGATAGCTATGGGTTAAACCGTGGTTTCTTGAGTTTACTGTTTTTTGTTTTTAAACTGCATATTTATGCTAAACTGAATTGTTGAAAACAGAACTGTTTTGACATTTAAACTGCATACTTATGCTAAATGGAATTGCTCAAAGTAGAACTGTTTTTACATCTAAATGGTGTTCTTATGCTAAACTGAATAATCTGAAATAAAACTGTTTTGACATTTACTTTGTGCATTGCCCTGTCAGCTGGGGCTGTAGAATACACCAACGGCATCTCTGCAGCGGGGTAAAAAAAAACCCCCCACGAATGTCCTGGTATGACACTAAACAATCTGATGGTTCCAGTGATGCTGGAGCTTTGGGGAATGCAGAGCATCCCTTCATTGCCATTGCTCACAGGACCACTCTGGCCCAGAATGGTAGCACCTGATAAGGGTCCTATCTATGGGTTAAATAGAACTAAATTGCATATTTATGCTAAACTGAATTGTTTGAATTAGAACTGTTTGACTAAACTGAATAGCTTGAAATAGAAATGTTTCTGACATTTAAACTGCATACTTATGCTAAACTGAATTGTTTGAAATGGAACTGTTTTTGACATTGAAACTGTACTTATGTTAAACTGAATTGTTTAATATAGAACTGTTTTGACTGTTTAATATAGAACTGTGTGTAAACAAAATGTATACTGAATTGGCTGAATTAGAACTGTTTGAATAAATTGAATAGCTTGAAATGGAAATGTTTTTAACAAACTGTACCCATGCTAAACTGAATTGTTTGAAATAGGGCAGATTATTTGTATAAAAATGGATTTGGCATTAAATAACCTTCAAAGGTTGATATGCCATAAAACCCAAACAACTAACCAACAACTTGAATTTTTAATATCTTAACCTAATGTATGCTATATACTTTCCAGGGACTTATTTGGATAAATTTATTATTGGTCTCTTTGCATGAATGAAACTCTACTCTACTAAAACATAATCTCCTCCTCCTCACCCCTAAGTTCTGGGTAAATAGTAAAAACTATGAATTCAAACCAGCTCTGCTTCCCTTGAAAGCTGTGACCTTATGTTGCATCATGCTCATGGTGAAGGGGTTGGGTAAATACTTTTATCTGAATGTTGTGTTCTTACAAAGGTAATTTTGAATAGCGTAAATCATTATTAGAATGCAAAAAACCATACATTTGAAAAGAGGTATTGAATAAACTACAATGAGATATAACAGTATGCCTCTAAATGTCAAAAATTTAGTTTAATCAAATTCTTAACCCAGAGTATTTTTAATAATTGCAATAGATTAAAGTTATTAAACTCTATCCTCCCTATTTGTACATTTCTGATAATTCAGATATATGTTGGGCTACAACTTATTGGTATACCCTAATATGTATGAGAAAACATAAATTGTTATTTTAAGTGTATATTTTGAAATCAAATTTGAATTTTTATCTTAATTTTCATATAAATAACAAGTACAAATGCAATAATCTCAAACTAGATTTTGGTAATGTAAATGAGCTTAAGGTTTTCTCTACATCATTTGGAGATTGTTTTATGAGTGAATTTGATTCTGTTTAACTATGAAAATTCAATGCAAAAAATCTATTATAACTTTTATTGTGGCAGTTTGATTGTGTAAATTTAAATTATCACTGAAAGATGCATGATTCAGTAAATACATCTTTGGTTGATTGTAATTTTTTATGAAGAATTGAATTGGCATTAGGCTTTGTCTCAAGTCATATACAGAGTATTTTAAAAAGAATATAACCATCTTTTTGACAAATTGCATTTTAACTTTGTAGCCCTGAAAAGCTGTTTTAAACAACCCTGCCTGCAATGCCAGTTTTCTAAGTAATTTCCTGGGTGAGCAAGTTAAACTCTTGATCACATTGAGAACTTCAGTAGTTAACAAAGATAACCAGCTTGAGCTATTTTAATCCTGTATGCTCCTTTCTCACAAAATTTATCTACCCATATGCAAATATTGTCAACTTGTTAAAAAAAAGTGTAGACTGGGAAATTTTACCTGAAGTTCACCTCACGTTAGTAAAAATTATACATAAATTTTTTATTTGTCCTTGGAAAACAACATAGCTAAAACAAAAAGGAATGGATGCTCAAATAGGGCTAGCATAGGATGCAGTTATTTCAAATGCTAAATTTTGTGCTCTTTGAATGGTGATGTAACTGATTATTATTGTAGCATAAAATTGTGGGTAGATTCTACCCTCTTAGGTATGCATAATATATAAAATACCATGTATTTTATAAATATGCTGGTAAAATGGACAAAATTATTGCTTCTCTCCTAATCAATGCTTTTATGTTTATTTTTTATTTTTTCAGTTTTTTAGACAGAGTTCATATAGTAAAATCTGAAGATTATACCCCAACAGAGCAGGTAAGTTTTAGTTGACTAGTTTTTCCCATCCTTGTGTGTGTGTTAACCTGTCAAGTTTTGTTTTTTGTTTTTTACATAAAAGCAGCTTATTTTATCTTAGGTTGCATGACTGAGCTTTCAGCATCATATTCAAACATTTTTGTTAATAGATTAAAAAGTTAAAATGGAATATTCATTCACATGGCAGTGCAGTAGATATTCATAATTCCAGAGCTTGTGAGACTGGAGAATGATTTTGAACATAATTTCTGTTGAGTTTGATTTATTCTTCACTTGATTTAGACTAAAATTGGCGTGCTGATTTCAAAATTGAATTAGCACAATTCTTTGTTTGTAATTAAAAGGACTGATTAGCTGATTTATTTTATTTCATTGATAAGATGTGAGAACTTTTCAGATCTGGTAACTTTAAATTGATTTTTGAAAAAACCTGGCTGCCTATAACCAGTTTCAAATCTCTTGTCAAAAAAATAAATTATGATCATTGATCAATCAGATGCCTCAGCTGGTCTTCAGCTCTTAAAATCAACTTCGTGTTTTGTTTCAAAAGTTTGTGGATGTAAAATTAAGGAAATATAAGTTGGTAATTGGTATATCTATATATCTATAATTTGTTGAGACCCAAAAGATGATTACCTTTGCTTAGTGAAGCTGGGGCTTCAGAATATAACAAAAAAAAGCATGTATAATCAAGTATCCTTGTTTACGATCAGCTATACATCCAGTGCCTCATTCTGCTGAAATCCCAGTGCCAGTTGTTCAACTACCCTCTCTTAAAGATCTTGATCGTGATGAAGAACTCTGTGACAGTAATGAAGATTTTGAAATTGAAGATGACTCAGCCCATAAATTCAATCAGCATGAATTGAATGATATGACATGAGATTTGGGATCATCAAAAAAGGCTTCAGATATCCTAACTTCAAGACTGAGTGAAAAATTAGTGAAGGCATCCTACTTTTGATCCAGAGAAAGGGAATTTCTGCTGTACTTTCAAAGTGACTGTAGGTTTGTGTTTTGCCATAATATACAAGGTTTACTGTATACTTCTCCATAATGCCCAGTTGGGCATTCAGTTTTTCTTTGTGAAAAATATGGAGTGGTAACTCATTGAATTGTTGTAATATTACAAAAATAATTGGATCATCTGTGTTGACCTTAAAATAGTATGCTTTCTTCTTAGTCAGCAATACTGATACACAGAGTATCCCTGCTTTTTGTGCATGTAACTGCAGAGCTCAAGAGAAGCATTGGGTTGAGAAGAATTGACCTCTAAGATCTGACCTCAAACCTGGTGATCCCAACATTCTACATGAACCACTCATTGACAAAGAAAATTATATTTCCTCCTCTGCAAATGAAATTGAGTTTCATAAAAAAATTCATTAATGCATTGTCATCTGAAGGTGTCTGTTTCAAGTACTTCATTTTGCTAGCCCAGTCAGCTGGGGCTGCGAAATACACAGACTGCATCTCTGCTGAAAGGTAAGATTCCCTCAATGAGTGTCCTGGATATGAAACTAAACAATCTGATGGCGAGGCTCCAGTTTTGGGAAGTAAATTACTCATTCATTGCCATTGCTCTCAGGTCCACTCTATGGGTCCTATCTATGGGTCAAATAGAACAGTTTGACATTTAAACTGTGTGCAAACAAATGACTGATGTTAAACTGAAGTGTTATAAATAAAACTCTTTGACTATTTGACATGGTACAAATGAATGACTGATGTTTACTTGACTTGTAAGTGTTACATAGCAATACTTGGAACCATTCAATTGTATGCAAGTGAATGAGTTATGTTAAATTATTAGTGTTGAATAGCAATACCTGAAACTCTTTTACTGTGTGTCTGAATTTAATTCTTAGTATAACTTAGAACCTTTTAACTATATGTAAAATAGAATTATTGGAATTACCTAGCAATACTTGGAACCATCTGACTGAGTGCAAATGAATGAATAGTGTTAAATAGAATAATACCTGTAACTACCTCACTGTTCAAACAAATGATAATAATGTTGTTTTAGTTAGAAATACTTAGAACCATTTAACTGTGTGGAATAAAAAGAGCTCAGGCTTGTTTAAGAATGTTATCAACAAAATGTGTTAACAAATCATGTATTTGATATATGTATAAAGAGGATTTGGCATTAAATAACCTATTAGTGTTGATATGCCATCAAATCCTTATTTCAGCTTTTCCTGACCTGTCAATTGAAAAAATCAAGATCAGTGTGTTTGATAGTCTACAGATTCCAGCAGTTCATCAAAAATGAGCATTTTATCAGGACAATATTTGAACTCAAAAAGAATGATTGGTTATTATCCAAAGATTTTGTCAGGATCTTTCTTGGAAATACACAAGCAAAGAATTACACCAAAATTGCCCAGAAACTATTGGAGAGCAACAAAATGCAACATCAAACTGCATTTTCTTCATTGCCATCTTGCTAACTTCCCAGAAAACTTTGAGGTCAGTGATGAGCAAGATGAGTGATTCCACCAAGATTTGAAAGTCATGGAGTACTGGTATCAGGGTACATGAGATGTAAATATGATTGTTGTAGCATAAAGCAAAATTGTCCACTAGGAAGAATTATAAGCATAAATTTTTACCTTAACTACTTGCACACAATTTGATTTGTAGTAATCATATCCTTTGTATGAACAAAATGAATATGTACAAAGCAATGTTTTTTTGTTTTTTTTTTATTGTATATAAATTTTAAAAATATATAAAAAAAAGTTCAAATTTATTAGATATACTGTTTTCATAGTTTTTGAGGTAAAACAAGGATATTCTGTCGCTCAAAATTTTGATATGATGCAGAAAAACTGGGGTCATTCTTGGATTCAGAGGCCTAAAGTTAGTCAAAAACAATTGTCAGATCTAACTCCACGAAAATTTTGTTGGTAAGTGTAATTAATTGCAAATAAAGGAAGGTCTTTTACTGCAATCATTTAATAGTTAAATTATAATGATCATGAACATTGACCTCACCACCACCACCACCACCACTCCTATTAATAATAATGATAAGTTGCAAATTATATTGGAAATTGCTTTATTCCCTAATAGTATGTTAAAACTGTTACAATGTATATTTTTATTACTACACTGCCATTTTTACTGGTTTACAGTAGTATGCATAGAAAGATTAGATCATAATAGAGATTATTTTTAAAAATCAATCTTGAGAAGAAAAAGAAATGTATTATTTTTTCACACATTTTTAAAGAATTTTTTCGTAATATCAATTTTGAAATGGTCATTAGAGAAATGAAAACACTAAATTTTTCTTTGCTGTGAATTTGGAGATAAGATTTGCTTTGTTAATTTTGGTGCACTATTCCATGCAAACTGCTACATGTCAGTTGTCTGAATTTCTGAGACCAAGCTTGATGATTTTTATCATTAAGGGTTTTTGGACTATTGTCTTCATCTTTATTGTTATTTCCACAACGTTTCAGCCAATATGTCCTCCGGCCTTCTTCAGATGTCTACATGGAACTTCGAACTATGTCCTTTATTGAATCCACAGGGGTCACCTGTTCTAATTCTGTTAACATTAACCAGGTACAAGTGTTAAGAATTCCTGTATTGTTACTCACCTGTAATCAGAATTGAACCTGAAACCTCCAGATGATTTTCTCTTTAGAAGCTTAGGGATCCAACGCCTATAACCATTACTCTGTGTCCAACACATAGAAGGCCAGAGGATATATCAGCCGAAACATTGTGGAAATAACGATAAAGATGAAGACAATAGTCCCAAAACCCTTAATGCTACATGTCATATTTCACAGGCAAATAAAGATATATTCAAAATCTTTAGTCTGTTAATCTTGTTTTTTTTGGCGGCGGGTATTTAAACATTTGATTGACAAATGCCTTGTTACCAATATACATAATTGAGATTGATGCAGTATTATTGAACAATGGTAAACTTAAAGAAAAACCTTTCTTTGATTAATTTATATCTGATAATTTACTGCTTCTGAATCCTCTCTTGATATGGCTCAGTCAAATAAATCTAATCACTTACTGACCACCTATAATTATAACTAGAATCACATGTCTCAGCAGACTTCCAATAGGTGGTCTACTTAAATTTATTGGGATAAAATAATACAATTGAGGGAAATTGTTACCTTCTTTAGATGACAGATCCAGAGTATTTTAATGGTAGATAAAACAATACACTGAAATAAATATAGGATCTTTTTTTTTTCTTTTCTTTTTTTTTTATATCTCAGATTAGATTGACAAATTCCATAAAAACAATTATTATCCTTTTGATCTCCATACTTTATTTTAAACACATGTCAAAAGGAAAAAGGAGGCTGTTCACACCAGTTTACATCAAATATATCACAATGATTAAACTACAGCATGAAAATGTTTTAAGAATATGATTAATGGTGCAAAGGTGATAATATAATAATCTGATGATAAACACAACAAATGTTTGAATGCTTCATGTGTCTATACGAGGAGGTCTGTTTAGTGACTAATTTTATTAATAACCTGGTCATCTGAACTCAACACAATCATTGATAGAAGATCAAGTGTATATATTTTATTTTAGAAGAGGAATAATGTGATAATGAAGAGGTCATAAAACTGTGCTCATTAGAAGAAGTAATATTGATATAATTCAGGGAAATATAAATAAGCAAAAAATATAAGTCAAAATGGAGTTTCACAAATACTTGGAGAAAATTTTTTTTAAAAATTACCTTAAAATCTCCTTCATCAAAAATTACTTCTGTAATATCTAAAAGTATCTTTTGTTATAAAAAGTGTTTTTTAATCTTCCATGCAATAAAATTCAATGTCCTTCTTTCTTGCAGGATATACTTAGGTGTCGTGTGTTAACTTCAGGCATCTTTGAAACCAGATTTATTGTTGATAAAGTCAATTTTCAGTAAGTAACTATAATTTTCTAAAAATTATTCATTACTATTGGAGTTGTTCAACTTAATTTAATTGTCCATATATGATTTATCACTCATAAAAAGAATAAATCCCATGAAATAAAGATGAACATGATGAATGTATTTTTACAATGACCAATAAATAGAGCTATAAGACTTAAAATGTTTTTCCTTTTAACTCTAATTAGATTTTATTAATTACTCTTAATGTATATGATCAACTCCCATTCTCCTATTTCAATTCCATTTCTTTACATTTATTCCACATTGTTAGCAAATTGTAATTTTTTTTTCCCTAAAATTTTTTTTATTCAAAGAACATTTTTTAGAGATCTTGACTCAAGAAGTTCTTACTCATAAACAAGCATCTATAGATGCTTGGAAGAGAATAATCATTTTCCATTACAACCTTAGAATCTTCATTAATTCATGATTTTGGCTGACCTCCCTTGGTTTACTTAAATGAAATGTCTACATTCAAATTTTTTTAACCAAAATCCTATTGCTCCTACACAAATAAAATTGTCCCTAAATAGAAATTCATTTCAACCAATAGTAGACTTGAAAAATGTTTTAGAATTATTAAGCTATATTTAATTCAAAACAAAAAGGACCCATTAAATTTTTCTTTACCTTATCTCTTTTACCTGGACTACATTTTCCCTCTGCCTTTCATTAAAATCCTCTCTCTCTCTCTCTCATACATACAGTATGTATCATCTCTCACTTTGAAAATAAAATAAATAGGTAAATAAAAAACGGAAATTCAATGAAACGAGGAGGTAACTCCTTAATCTCTTCCTAGTCCCCCTCCACCCCACATGTCTATTCTGTTTTATTTATCCATTGGATCTGAAGAAGTCCTGTTATATTTTTCTTCATGTTTTTGGTTTACACCAGAAACTGAAAAACAGGATGGAAATAAATTTATAATCCTAAATTAACCGGTCTTTGGTTTTTTTCTTAAAGAAATATTGCTCTGTAAAAAAAATTACATTGAGCTCTCCACCAGGAAAATTTAAATGTTCAGCTCCTGAATGATTTTCTTGTCCTGAAGGAATTACTCTCAACTCTGGTTTAACTGGACCAAATAATACCTATATATATATATATATATATATATATATATATATATATATATATATATATATATATATATATATAATTTTTTTTTATCTGATGAAAAGACTACATTTATGATTTGATACCAAAATAAGTTCATCTCCTCTATAGTCATCAGAACGGTTTCAGTTTTTCTTAAAGAAATGATTAATATCAGATCTCTTTTACTCAACAATCTAAAACTTAAATCCTAGATTTATTATTGCTGTCTTTTTTCAATCCTCATTATTTACTTTTTATGATAATTTTTTACTCATAAATGCTTAAAATCAGAAATCACTAAATGAAACACAAATTTTGATTGCTCCTTGTAATTATCATTTACCAGGCTTAACTTAGTTTAGTGTTATATATTGACCCTCGACCAAGCCGTCAATCAAGAGATGCACCTGTGTAAATAAGCGGAAGAACAGCGGAAGCAGGTGGGCGTGAGACAATAATATAACCAGGTGCCCAGGGCAGTTCGAGTCAGTTGAAGACAGGATGCTGAAGTGTGAGAACCAGCTTGCAGACTGAGGGCTTTGGGCCCTCAGTGAACCACAGTTGAGTAACCCCAAGCCAAGATGAGAAAGAAGTGCTGCTATGGTCAAGAGAAGAACTTTGGGTCAATATAGCAATCTGTCCCCGTCTCCAACTCATCTCTCACACACAACCAACATCACCCTTTCAAGAATAAAGTGTGAGAGATTATATTTTTATAAAGAAGTGTGTTCGTTCGTTCATTAAAGTTCATCATTATGTTTGATTATGTTCCACTTATATTTATATATGTATATGTATGTGGCTATACAACATTAGCACAAGTTCAGAAATATGGGACATCTGGTTTAAATCAAACTGCTTAGCTCACTGATCATTACATCATGATGAGATGCCCTCTAATAGAACTGAATGCCTAATTCAATAAGCTCTCATTATGATATCATTTTATTTAATGATGCTCACATTTTAAGAATATGTTGTTCTTTTTTTACCTTCTTGCAAGTTATGTATTATTTTAAAAATTAAAATTAGTAAATCCTCAAAATATTTAACAGAAATCTGGAAAGATGAAGGTTTTATCCATTAATGAAATAATTAAAGAATATAAAAAAGGCATAAGTAAAAGTGCATTAACTTTTAGATATTGCATTGGGTCTTCACTGTACAATATATAAATGATATATGACCCTATAATCCATAAAAGAGTAATAAAGTCTGCACTTTTTGGTTTCTCTTTATTAATATATTTCATATAAAATACACCTATTATAACAGAACTGTAAAATCTCCGAGTGTGTCTTAATAATAGGAGTCTACTTAATTCAAAATTACTATGTATCAAAAAGATGTCATTAACAGCAAAAAATCTTTTGTCATGTTAACTCCATGCCTTTATTAACTTACATTTCTATAAAGTTTGCTTATAAGGATTTGGATACAAGTCTCTGTGGCTAATTATAAAAACTTAATCTGCATATCAGGTGACATTTATTGACAAACATTAAGCTCAGAATATTTTTTTATTTTATTTATTTGTTTACATATTCAGTGTGTGTGTGTGTGTGTGTGTGTGTGTGTGATTTGAACTAATCTATATATAGTGGAAAATTTCTTTCAAGATATTCCTGATACAAAGCGAACAGAGATTATGATCATAATCAAGTTACTCATCTATACCAAATTAGTTCGTAAGGGTTAATGCTTAAAACCTACCACAAGAGTAGATAGTTAACACATGGTCACTTTAACATAGGGACCATGCCTGTATGCTCAAATAAGATATCACAAAAGTGTCAGACTACTCTAACCCTCCTCCTTTGTACAATGGGGAGATGCTGCCACAGCATCCTCAAGACCAGGGTTGTTTCTTTTTTGCCTCCTGCTGGAAGATAACAAAGATGAGGGAGATGAGCAGATACCACACTCTAATCTCAGCCTTAAGAACAAGGAGTGGTGGTTGAAGGTATTGTGAATAAAAGCAAAGATAGATATGATAGGTTTTAGAGGAGATAAAAAAAATGTGTTAATGATACTATTGAAAATATGAATACAAAAGCATTTGGTGAGAGTAAGCCTGAGAGAGAAACAGAAATCTTCCCTTCAATGGAATTCTGCTATTGTGTTGTTGTAAACCTTATCTAGTGTCACTTGAGCATTTGTTATTGCAAACATTGACAATGCTTTTTTTTTTTTTTTTCTTCTTCTTTTGCTCCGATTACATGACTGGCCTTTGCTTCAACAACCAACCCCAGAAAGCAAATAAACTAGTTAGCAAGCATTTGAGTGATTGAACACCACTAGCAAAGCAGTAGTAGCTGTCATTCTGACTTGTTTCTTTTAAAGATTACACAGGATAAACACACACATACACACAGCAACTGATGTCTCATTATAAATACTTGGCCAAAAAAAAGGAAAAACTACATGTCATGTTCTCCCTGAAAAACTGTATCCATAAAGAAGGAAATTCTGAGAATTTCGCTGAAAATACCTTTATTTTAATGTCTTCAGATAGATAGTTTGGTTGTTTTCTTGTATTTTTGATATGACAACTTTATTTTAAATTTTGACTTATCATAACTCATATTAAAATGCTGCCTTTATATCAAGTCACTTTTCATTTATAAAATTTATATTGTAATCAATTACAAATAAATTAGCTTTTGATGGTTATTTTTAAGAGGACTTTAGCATTACTAATAGAAATCTTACTTATGTGCTAGTTTTGCTGTGTTAGGATAAAATGAATATAAAAATTGGATCTTTATTATAATATAGATATATGGTAGCAGTGGTAAATAGAACTAATTGGTCTGGAAATAGATTTTTAATGATTGAATTTTGTTATTAAAAGAATTTACCTTTATACCATGCCAGATTACAATTGTAGAGTACCCAGTGAGGATAAACTCGAAATGGTAGCAGTCTTCTGGGAGACTAACTTGCTAATTACTGCTTTTCATTAATGTACCCAGACTTTCTATTGTAATAGAATTTGATTTCCCTATCATTTTTATGGGATTGGAAAGTTTTCCAAATTTTATTTATCTAATTTATTTTTAAGATAATGAAAAACATGCTCATATGGTTAAAATGATCCAAACAGATTAAAATAACCACAATTTCAAAATGCCTGTATCAGTATATAAGATGGTACACTTTAAATTCTCAGGTTGACACCTAAATTAAAACAAAATTTACTAAATTATCTAATGATTAATATGTATAGAAGAAAGGTGAGGAGGAGGGAGGAGAAAACTGAAATTTTAATGAGAGGAGGCTCACTCATTCAATAATGAAGAGTACTTCTTACAAAATCCATTAAGTTTTGGTTTGAGTCTTCTCAATGACTACATATGAAAATATTAAATTGCCATTAATTATATGTCCATTCATTAAGATTCTTTTTAAAATGTAAAAAAAAAAAATCAAACTTAAAGCCTTGATCATTCATATGTATTTACCTTTTGAAAATAAAAATGAGATCCACTTCACATTTCATCCAAAGGTCAGACCAACAATATTTTATGAGTAGGAAAATCAAATGACTTAGAAAAACTACTTTGGGTAATAAAAAAAACTACTGTGGTAAAAAAAGAAAAAAATGATGTTCCGTAGTAACATAAGTATACAAACTTATGAAACTATAACCTGAAATTTCATGCTGCAACAAGATATTTAAATAAATAAAAAATTTACAAAAAATTCATCGATATTCTCAATAGAAACCTATTTCTAATTTAACAATTTAATTTTATTTTGTTCAAAGTATAAAAAAAAGAATTAAGCTGATGGTAGTGATAATGATTTTTGTAAAAATTCATATTAAGACATCAAACTAAACTGGAGACAAGGAAGAGTATAAAAAGGAGTTAAAAACAAAACATAACTAATGAATTTTACTTGGTTTTTTTTCCCCACTTTCCTTTTATGTTGTTCACTTGTGATAATATCATTGTTCATTTAATAAAGATGTTATTAAAAGCAATTGTTTTAAAACAAAATAACAAGTGTAAGAAAAATTTACATTATAATCATTTGTTAAATTTTTTCTTATTCTAATTTCAGTATGTTTGATGTAGGAGGACAGAGAGATGAAAGACGAAAGTGGATCCAATGTTTTAATGATGTAACAGCTATCATTTTTGTGACTGCATGCAGTAGCTACAACCTTGTCCTCCGAGAAGATAACACCCAAAATAGACTTAAAGAATCTTTAGAGTTGTTTCAGAGTATTTGGAATAATAGGTAGGTACAAAATTTCTTTTTACTCTTTCTCTCACTATTTTGTCTGAAACATCTACAGAAATCATAACTTAAAAACTAATGTAGTAATGGAATGTGCCTTGTTCTTTCTGGACTTGAGTAATAACAGCTTTCACAGCTTCCTTTATTAGTAAACTACATTACACTGACTATTCTGGGAAGAGATAGTGAAGTGATTTTTCATTACCTTCTCTATAGCAACAATTCTAAGTTGTTCTTCTAGACTGGTTATCTATCATAATGGCTCAAAAGCCTAATCAGCTCTGACAAATATTGTAAGAAAGGGACAAAAGTAGAGATGTACCGATAAGCAAATTGGCTGATTGGTCGATGAACAGGTTTTCTAATGCTGATTTATCAGCAAATTTTCTTGTCATAAATGGTACTAATATTAATTTAATTATATCATAAACGAAGACAAGTTAACTCCCTTTTGCTTGCCGTTGAAAATTCACCGAAGGGACATCTAGCGACTGGACAGAATTTCAGGCAAATAGAGGTAAGCATAAGGAAAAATTCTCTCCTTTCGCTTCCTATTGGATTAACATTATTATTTTGTACTTTAAATCACTATCAAAGAAAATTATTACTCTATCTTTCAGTTTTCATGTTGAGGAATTGTACGGTAAATTGTGACCACATGCGAACCGAAAATAAAGCATTCTACATCAGTCATACTTTTTAGGACCCATGCTACCATTACATATATATTTTTATTTTTCTGGTTTAGATAATCCATATTATGAGATAAATTACTTATTAGATATCAGACATAAGTAATTTAAATACTTAAAAAATTAATTAGATATTGGCATCAACCGTTATGGCAACCAGTTTCTGCTGGAAGTATTTTGATGTCAATCCCAAGAATAAGAATACATCTGTCTGCAAGTTATGTCAAGCCATCATATCAAGGGGTGGCAAATTAGCAAAAACTTTTACGACGACTAATATATTAAACCATCTTAGAAAAATTCATCTAGAAAAAGCAAAAGTTGCAGATAAGAAAAGCAAACACAATGAATGTTTAGGGACAGACATTCCAGGAACAAGTGGCAGCAACTACGAGCCACCAACAAAACACCAAACTACTATAGAATCAATGTTGATCAAGAAGAAAATTTGGGATATTAATGACCACAGGTCTCAAGAGATACATTATCTGATTGGAGAAATGATTGCTGTTGATATTCACCCATATTCTGTAACATCTGACACTGGATTTTATTGGCTTATTGCAAAACTTTCTCCAAATTACAGTATTCCATCAAAAAAGTAATTCACTGAAAAAAATAATTCCAGATATATTTACAAAAGTGAAAACAAAAATTTAATTGTCTCTTGATGAAATTAGCAGCATTTCTTTGACTGCAGACATTTGGACAGCTAGTACAAATAATGCTCCCTTTCTAAGTTTAACAGGTCACTGGCTTTCAAATGATTTTGAACAGTGCAGAGTTGTGCTTAGAGTTGTTCCATTCCCTCGTACACACACAGGTGCAAGAATAAGTGAAGAATTGCACAATGTTCTGAATGAGTATAAAATCTCCAATAGTCTTCTTAGTCTTGCAGGATTCAGGAGCAAATATGGTTGCTAGTGTCAGGGAATGTGGTTTAGAGTCACTATCATGCTTCATACATACATTGCAACTCTCAATAAATGACTCATTTTTTTCCCAACGGGCTGTGAAGACAATCATTACAACTAACAGAAATATAGTCTCTCACTTTAATCACTCTCCATTAGCAATTAACTGAAATACAGTGTTAAGACGATCTAAGGGTCAAAGGGAGCTAAACCCTTTTCTCTTTCAGGCGGAGTTTCCTCCCCACTTTTGACCCCCCCCATACTATTTGAGTTCTCATGTGAACAAGCGAGAGCAGTACGAGATTTCGGGTGGCAGTGCGAACAAAGGATGACTTCAAATTTGGGAAACAAATGTGGAATAAAATTACCTCTTCCTGAGAGAGCTGTGACACACAGCTCAACCCATATTGATTGATGTATTTTGTACCATCCAAAGGTGTTTGTCCTTTGTAAATAAATGTTCTCGTTAAGTCAAACTGTGAGTACTCTATTCATTTTTCCACTACTAGGTCTGTCATCAATGTGTTACACACACACACACACACACACAAAATTCGTGTTGGGATTAAATATTCTGTAAGACATTTATTAGTTATGATGTTTCGACACCTGTAGACGTAACTCTGGCCACGAGGTATTTGAACTTAAAAGAATAATTAAACAAAAATAATAACCAAAAATAAATAAATAAAAATGTCTGTCCCTGCAGAAGTTCTTCAAAAAAATTTTGTTACAACAGCAAGATCAATTGAATTTAATAGCCACTTTGACACAAAAATTTCAGCTCCAAAACACCGGTAATTCAGATAGCGTTGACCTTGCATGCACTATTACAGAATTTACCTATGATGCTGAAAATGGCTACACATTTAATGCATGGTTCTCACGATGGCACGACACTTTCCAACATGAATTCCCTGACAAAGACAACAACTGGAAAAAGCAGTTACTCATACAAAAGTTGGGTACAAAAGAAAACCAAAGCTTCGTAAATTTTATTTTACCCAAACGACCTTCAGATTTGACTTTCACTGAGACGATTGCTATTCTAACGGACATTTTTGGAGAACAACAATCTCTTTTCAACATTCGTTGCAACTGCTTCAAGATAGCCAAAAACCAGTCAGACGATTACGTCTCCTATGCCGGGCATGTGACTCATGAGTGTGAGAGGTTCCATCTTCAGACACTGACAGAAGACCAATTCAAATGCTTGATCTTTATAGCTGGTCTCCACTCACCCGACTTAGTAAAGCTGGAAACAGACGAAAAGGTGACAGTACAAGGTTTAACAGCTGAATGCAACTGGTTGTTAAAATTAAGGAAGGATACCATGTTAGTCCAACAACAATCCTCCTTATTTTTTCAACTATCACAAGTTAGCCACATCCATTCAAACAAATCCAAAGGCTCAATTAAAATTCCACCATCCGCATGCTGGTCTTGCGACGAATGGCACTACGCACGGTTTTGTCCATTCAAAAAACATAAGTGCCAGGTGTGCCATAAACGTGGCCATAAGGAAAATTTTTGCCATCCTCCAAACGTCAAATCTCCTGATCACCAAACTCATAGTAAGTCTGCTTACCAAACTTATAAAAAAATGAATCAGCGGAGAAAATCACATTCAGTGTCTGATACTTTCAAAGTAGATTTTGAATCCCACAGGAAATATATCAGTGTCAGTTTAAACAAAATCCCAGTTCGTTTTCAATTTGACACATCATCTGATATCACCCTTATTTTTCGGAACACATGGACAAAAATTGGCTAACCTGATCTACTAAAAATAAAACATGTTGCCCAAAGCGCATCTGGAAATGACATTCGACTCACTGGTGAACTAAATTGCTCTGTTTCTTTTCGAGATAAACAATTCACTGGAACATGCTATGTGACAGATGCAGATCTAAATCTGATTGGTTTAGACTGGATCGAAGAACTTGATCTTTTCACTGTCCCATTGAAATCTGTTTTCAATACATTTTCCCTCAAGTCAGTTCAGGACACAAAAAAATATTTTACTCAGATGCTTAAGTCTAAGTTCAGTGATGTTTTTCGAGGGGATCTGGGATGTTGCACGAAGATCAAAGCCACTCCCAAGTTGAAAGCAGATAGTAAACCAATATTTAGACCTAAACACCCTGTGTCTTATGCACCTCTCAACATAGTTGAAAAGGAACTGGATCGCCTTTAAAAAGCTGGAATAATCGAGCCAACAAACTACTCCAGATGGGCAGCCCCTATTGTTGTAGTCAGGAAAGCAAATGGTAAAGTCCGCATCTGTGCTGATTATTCCACAGGACTAAATAATGCACTAGATACACACCAATATCCCCTGCCTATACCCGAAGACCTTTTTGCCAAGCTAAATGGAGGAATCTGTTTTGCAAAAATTGATTTTTCAGATGCATTTTTGCAATTGGAAGTTAATGAGGACTCCAAGGAACTCCTTACAATCCACACCCACAAAGGGGTATTTAGATACAATCGTCTTCCTTTTGGAGTCAAGACAGCACCATCTATATTCCAGCAGACTATGGATACCATGCTCACAGATATAACAGGAGCCACAGCATTTCTTGACGACATCGTCTCAGGCACATCCCAGGATGAACTTTTACAATGGCTAATCTCCGTATTTGAACATATCCAACAATATGGTTTCCATGTACGTGCAGAAAAATGTCAATCTTACCAGACATCGATAAAATATCTTGGATTTATTTTTGATAAAACAGGTCAACGCCCGGACCCTGAAAACATTTCAGCCATCAAAGATGAGCCAGCTCCAACAGACATCAAAACTCTACGTTCTTTCCTCGGTTTAGTAAGCCACTACAGTTCATTTTTGCCTGAGTTACATTGCATCCGATCTCCACTGAACCACCTTCTTAAAAAAGAGATTACATGGAACTGGTCACCAGAATGCAAAGCTGCTTTTGCCAAAATTAAAGCTTCACTTTCTTCTGATCTTCTTCTTACACGCTTCAATCCATCTTTGGACATTGTTGTAGTTTCCGATGCTTCTGACTATGGCGTTGGAGCCGTGATCTCTCACATCTTTCCTGACGGCAGTCAGAAAGCTATTGCTCATGCATCTAGGTCATTGACATCCACAGAAAGGAACTATGGCCAAATAGAGAAAGAAGCTTTGGCAATAATATATGCCATAAAGAAGTTCCATAAAATGGTTTATGGTTGTCATTTCACCTTGGTCACAGACCATAAACCTCTGGTAAGCATTTTTGGATACAGGAAAGGTATTCCCCTGTACACTACCAATCGATTACAATGATGGGCTACCACTCTACTGGATTATGACTTCTTGATAAAGTACCTTTCAACCAATTCGATTGGACATGCAGATGTCTTATCGAGACTCATTAATACACACCAAAAACAACCAGAAGATTCTGTTGTTGCAGCAATATCCTTGGAGCCAGAAATCTCTTCAATACTCACAGCTACAGTAAGGGAATTACCAGTTACTTCCCACATTATTACAGAAGCCACAGCTTCTGATCCTCTGCTACAGGAAGTCATCAGCTACCACTGTACCAAGTGGCCAACAGTATCCCCGAATAAACAGTTACTACCATTCTTCCAATGGAAATCTTCCTTGTCCAAGGTTGATGGTGTACTACTTTTTGCCGAACAGATCATCATTCCTTCATCCTTGCAAAACAGGACCCTCAAACAATTTCATTTTGGACACCAAGGCATGGTTACATCTATTGGCCAAATATGGATAAACAGCTAGAAGACCTCGCGCGCACTTGCGCTAAATGCCAGCTAGCAGCTAAATCGCCTCGCAAATCTACACTTTCTTCATGGCCTGTTCAAGATTTCCACCTCCACGTAGATTTTGCAGGACCCACAAATGGACAATCCTTTCTCGTCGTTGTATATGCCTACAGCAAATGGCTTGAGATTTTTCCAATGTCACGCATCACTTCTGAAGAAACAATTTCCAAACTTCAGAAAAATTTTAGCAGATTTGGCCTCCCAGAGACATTGGTCTCTGACAAAGGCACCACATTTAGTTCAGTCAAATTTTCCACTTTCTGCCAACAAAATGGTGTCAACCACATTCGTACACCACCATTCCATCCACAGTCAAATGGTCAGGTTGAACGTCTTGTGAATACTTTCAAAAGAGCCCTTTTAAAACTCAGAGGAGAAAGGACAACGTCAGAAATACTGGAAACCTTTTTGACAAGCTATAGGGCAACACCAAACCCTAACACACCGAACAGTAGCTCACCTGCCAAATCCTTGATGAATCGGAAAATCCGATTACACATTGATGTCTTGCGTCCAAAACAACATCACTCCATCAGGAGAAACACAAAAATGGAAAGGCAGTACAATCGCCACCATGTTTCTGTTCAAAGGAAATTCTTACCTGGACATCAAGTCTTGGCAAGAGACTACCGGAACAACACAGAAACATGGACTCCAGGACGTATTGTACAACAAACTGGAAATATCACTTACAATGTAAATGTCAAAAATTCCATTCGGGTTCGACATTCTAACCAACTGAGACAATCACTTCTTCCAGTAGAAATATAAGACTCTACCATTCCGTTGAACATCTTGCTGGACACCTTTGACTTGCCACAGCAAACCCCAAACGGTCGAAGGGAGCTAAACCCTTTTCTGTTTCAGGCGGAGTTACCTCCTCCCTTTTGACCCCTTACTGTTTGAGTTCTCTTGTGAACATACGAGAATAGTACAAAATTTCAGATGGCAGCGTGAACGAAGGATGACTTCAAATTCGGGAAACCAATGTGGAATAAAATTACCTCTTCCTGAGAGAGCTGTGACACACAGCTCAACCCATATTGATTGATGTATTTTGTACCATCTAAATGTGTTTGTCCTTTGTAAATAAATGTTCTCATCAAGTCAAACTGTGAGTACTCTATTCTTTTTTCCTCTACTAGGTCTGTTATCAATGTGTTACACACACACACACACACACACACACACAATTCGTGTTGGGATTAAATATTCTGTAAGACATTTATTAGTTATGATGTTTCGACACCTGCAGACGTAACATACAGGATCAGCTTAATTTGGAAAAACAAACTCATCCAAGATGTGACCACACGGTGGAATTCAACGTATTATATACTGAAAAAGAATTTAGAACAACAAAAAGCTCTTGTAAGGTATGCGGTTGATAAGATTCCTACCTTAACAACTTACCAATAGGGACTTGTTCAAAAAATTGTCCAGTTACTGAGTCCATTTGAACAAATCACCAAAGAAGCAAGGAACAGAACTTCAACCATATCAATGATAATATGTATAATTTTAGCTCTGAGGTTATTTCTGTCAAAAGCTGTCCAATCTAATTCTGATATTTCTGACTTTAATGGAATCCTTCTTACCACTGTCGAACAATTCAGTGAATCAATACAAACAAGATTTTTATCCTATCTAAATGATAAAAACTTGTGTGTCTACCTTCCTAGATCCAAGATTCAAATTTAAATTTATAAAAATTGACATAGAAAACACCATTAAGAATTGGATTCTACATCTACTGTCTACTGATGATAATAAAGCCTATTCAGGATACACTTCTTCAAGCTCTGCTGTGGGTCAAGAAAATTAAAGTGAAAGTAAAACTATCTCTTTCAAGCTTGTTTGATGAATTAGCTTCAAATAAGCCTACAGTAACAAATCCAAACATAGAGCAGGTAGAAGCTGAATTAAACCTGGAGACTGCAACTGCAAGTACAACAGAAATACAAGAAGCACATTCTAAACTTAAAAGGAGTAAATCCCTTATTCATAAGTGCACAAAAGAACTTGATCATTATGTAGCTTTACCACTAATCACAAGAGGTGGTGGAAAAAGACACAGGAGACCTTACCACAGCTGAGTAATATTTAAGCACACCACCTTCATCCGTAGAGAGTGAGAGGCTCTTTAGTAGAGGTAGTAATGTTTGTGAACCTACAAGTAACAGCCTGAGTCCTGAGAATGGAGAAACTCTAATGTTTCTATATTACAACTTAAGAGTATCCAACTTTAAATACTGATGAGACTATGAGAGCAGAGGAGGCAGACAGCAAGAATAGAAGAGGAAGTAGAGCAACAGCAGGTGCAGAGCAGAGGTAACCACTGCAGTATGGTCCAGTGGAAGCAGAACTTCAGCTTATAATTATTCACTTAAGAATTGGAATTTGTACTTTGTAGTTTGTTTGTAATTTCTTTTTTTCTTATCTAGTTGTTTAATTATATTCATTTAAGAATTGGAAATTGTACTTTGCATTTTGCAATTTCATTTAATAAAGCAAAAAAAAATGCCAAAAGAGCAGCCAGACATTTAACAAATGTCAAGTTAAATTGACAGTTACTGTATTAATTTGTCAAAGCTATCTGATGAGTCACTTGGATGAAATGGTTTAGATTTAATATGTCCCAGAAAATAACTAATCGGTCGATTAATCGGTAATGAAGCTGGTTGCCAATTAATCGGTAAAGTGACCTGTCATTTAATCGGTACACATCTAAACAAAAGGAAATGGTTAATGAAATAGTGGAAAACACATCTGAAAACGCATTGAAAGTATGGACTTGCTAGAGACAAATATAAGAGAACAGAAGAAACCATTCAAACAACATAAAATCTAATTAATTAAGAAAAAGAAATATCAAAAGGATAAGAGAAACAGACTAATAATGATCTCATAAGACATGAAAAAAAACACTAAATTTCTTCACAATTATAGATTTAGAAGGAAAATTAAAAATGAAGAAAATATATGAATTAATCCAGACTTGACTAGAACAAAAAGGGAATCTACATTTGAAAAAGAAGATAAGAAAGAAAAACAAAGAACACATTAAAATATTTGAAAAACTGAAAATCAGAATTACAACAGAAAATATGTAAACATAAATGAAAATTTAAATGTGTAAAGAAAAAAATTTTAACATATTTTATACAAATGTTAAATTGTCCGTAACTAAATATTAGAACTAAAATTAATTTCTAATGAATATAAAATAATTTGTATTACAGAAACACATTTATCTGTGGAAAAGGTAAAAGAAATGAAAATAGCAATACAAAATTTTTGATGAATACAGGAAGATTAGAAAAATAATACAATTTTTTTTATTTTTTTTTATTTTTTTATTGGAGGGGTCTGCTATTCATGTCCATCACACATTAAAAATGTCTAAATTGTATTTGTTCAAAAAATCTGAATCTTTGGCCTGATTCTAATGACAAAATTTTTTATATAATGTGTATATACAGATCTTTAGATTTAAGGACTACTCACCTACAAGGATAGCTTTGGCATTAAATAACCCACAAAGGTTAATTTGTCATTGAACAAATAAACCTAACCAAATTTAAGTAAAGAATATCTACTGCTAGAACAACTGAATAAGGTATGTTTTATACCTGTTAATTCTGAAAATATCTGTTAATTCTGAAAAATCGGAGATTTTAATTTACTTAATGTAGAATGGATATGTTTATGTCTTCTGTAGATTCAATTCGTCAGTATTTTAGAATACAAAATGAATATTTAGAATGTTTAATAGAAGAGGTAAGTTTAAAAATACTAAAATCTGATTATGCATGTATTAAAATAGAAGTTAAAGTGAAACCAGCTGTTGATTACAGAGAAAGAGGTTCAAACATACAGAAGAGTTAGTGCTAGAAAAGGGAGATAATGATGATTGGAATTATAAGTCTAAATCTCTTTACAGTGATGAAATGTAGGAAGAATTTAATAGAAAAATAAAATCAATAAAAAAAATGTATTCCTGTAGTTATAAAATTCTCTAAATAAGGAGATCCATTAGAAAAACTACCTTACGACTTCTCGTAGAAGAAAAGGATAAAGTTTGGAAAGAATTTGGAATTATACCAACTATGGAAAACTATGAAAATGCTTTAAGTAAGCAAGATGAATATAAAAAATTGAAACATGAAAATAAAATAGTTAAAAATATTATATAAAATTATTCAAATATGTAGAATTAAAAATTAACATTTACAAAAACGTTAGTACAGTAAAAAAAACAAAACAATAAGACTGATGAACACCAATTAAAACAGTAGTGGTACAAGCAACATTTTTCAATCTGTTCATTCTTTGGATAAGTTTGGTCTACAACATGAAAGTTATGTGGTAGATACAAAAAGATTATGGATGGAATAAAAGCTAAAGACATAAAGCTATTATTATCATCCAAGTTGAGTGTTAGTAAAAGTAGATGAAATACATCCTAAAATATCAAATAAAAATTTTATCCATGTAAATTGTTTGAGAAATGTATAAAATATAAAATGTGTATATTTGGAAAACAGTAATTGTAATACTACTTTATTAAAAAGGTTTGATAGATTTAAAAAGTAATTACCAACCTAACATGTATTTTGTGCAAGGTTTTTGAAAAATTAGAAATCAATTATTAAATTTTATAGGGGATGATATAAATTACAATCAACATGGTTTTGTCAGTGGTAAATCATCATTATCTAATATTTTAGAAAGTATTGATATTATTAATGAATACTTTATAGAAAGCAATAATGCGGATATTATATATTTGGATTTTAACAAAGAATTTGGTATGGTACCTCATTATTGTTTTCTAGGGAAAATGAAAAACTTAAGTATTTCTTTAAAAAAAAAAAACATATTGTAAGATACTTTTTACCATTTTAACTATGAAAGTAAAAATAGATAGCAATTGGTTAGAGTGTTCGCCAATGGCCCGGGAGACCTGGGTTCAATCCCAGGTCGAGTCATACCAAAGACTTTAAAAATGGTACTTGATACCACCTTGCTTAACACTCAGCATTATAAGGTACGGTTCAAGGGTAAAGTGGAGCAATCCTGGGAATGGAGTAGCGCCCTCCCCTACACCTTGGTGTAGTAGCTATCGAAAAGGGAGCCTTCGGGTCACCCTCGACTATGGTCGCTAACTTTACTTACTTATATAGAATATAACCTCCGCTGTCACTCAGAGATCATCAATAGGATCTTTGTTGTTTTTACTATTCATAAATGATTTACCTAATTATATGAAATCAGAAATAAAACTATTTGCTGTAATTAGACCATTATCAAAAGAAATAATACGGAAGGATTCAAATGAATTCTCATATTGGGAAGATATTTAGAAATTAAAATTTAATATTGAAAGATGTCAATTACTACATATTGAATCCAAAAACATTAGAGTTGAATATAAATTAAGCAACAGGGAAATCAAAAAAGTAAATGAGAAATGCAATCTAGAGGTTGGCTTTGATACATTTAATGCTCACAATCGTATTTTGTCTCTTGTCTTGAGGGCAAATTGGCTGGATGGTTATAAATTTTATTGTAAGGGAGGCAAATGCTGTTTTAAAAATATATAAAATTCTCATAAGGCCTCATACAAAATAGGCTGAGGCTCCAGTGTCTAGACATGGAGTGTAATATTGAGATTGGATGGTGTAACTAAAAATAACAAAAACAATCAAAAATTAAAAAAGATTTCCTCAAACAGAAAATTTACTGTCAAGGAACAAATTGCCTAATCAGATCAAAAATGGCAGTAGTATAAAAAAATAATTTAAGATTGAATTGGATAATTTCAGAAAAAAAATGGTAAAAATTTAGACGACCATCTTTGAAAATTATTGGATAAATTACTTAACAGAATTTGATCTCTATATTAACGTATTAATTGTGTATATGTTCTGTGCCTTTTTTTTTTTTTTTTTTTAAAGGTTGATGTGAGATGATAGTGAAAAAACAGATGATCAAGGAGGCGTAACAAACAAATAAATTTCACGCATAATGTATTCATACTTTTTCGGAAAACATTAGTACAAATTACACAAACAGGCTCAACCAGAATTTGAACTAGGTTTACCAAATCCTTTTTCCATGCTGATAACCACTACACTATCTACCATACTATTATGTATATGCTAAAAATTTAATTGTTGAAACTTATAGCTACTACTTGATGAGATAAACATCTTTTTTTTTTTTCAATATTATAACTAAATAGGTGACAATTTATGAATTTTTATACAAGATTTATTATAAGAAAGTAAACATCAGTATAAAAGCAATTATGATGATGATTATTATTATTCAAAAAGTTTTCAACAAATAACTTGGTTTCTCTAGCATCCATCTATTTTATGTGCACCTTGAACAGCCAAGATCAGTTTTGTGGAGAGAAGCATATAGAGTGGCCTGAATGTGCTGCCTTTCCTGTCTGCATTGTCTTCTGTCCTCAGTCCTCCTGCTGTTGGTTGCACTTTTCCTTGACTCCTTGAACAGCAAAGTGCCAGTCACTGCCACAATCTGTTCTCAGCTATTTAGGTCAATGCTTGTGAATTTCAGGTTGTGCTTGAAGACATTCTAAAAGCACAATGCTGTACTTGTCCCATGACCAACTTGCCATACTTGATGTAACTTGGTTAAAAACTTTACAAACTTGTATAGTTATCTAAAATCTTTTTCTTTTTCTATGTTTATTCAACTAGCTAATTGTAGTTTGGTATTTTTACGTTTTTCCTTCATAGGCAATGTTTCAGTTTAGATCATTGGAGGATGCAGATCACTGACTTGGAAATTATGGATTTATATCTTTTATAACCTATTAGGTTGTCAAGATGCTACACTGAGTAATTCCCCTTATGCAATCTCTAAGGGCAGTACCTATCATCCATCTGTAATTATCTTCAGAAAAGTTTCCCTTCAAATCAAAGAGATCTGTAACTTCTGATGAACTAAACCAAAGGATCAACCTGCAATTAACTGTTTATATGTTCATGCAATTATAGAAATATACATACATTTATATATACTGTTGTTGATTGTCTATATTTAGATACATTGCATGTTTTCTATCTTTCAGATGGTTGAGAAATATCTCAGTGATTTTATTTTTGAATAAGCAAGATTTATTGGCCGAAAAAGTCAAAGCTGGAAAGTCGAAAATTGAGACATATTTTGAAGAATTTGTGCGATATGTCACCCCTGTAGATGGTAAGTACTTAATTAATTTTGATAGTACTGTTTGACCATGTCATTCTCCAAGCATATGATCACTTTACTTTTTTATGCTGGAGAGGCAATTATTTTATATGTAATTTTCAATTAATATATACATTAAGATTAAATCATTAGCATCTAATTCTCTATGAAGTGATCTAAAAAAAGATATTTGTTTACAAAATGGTAACTAATTGTCATAGAATTAACTTCGTTATTGCTTATAAAGTTGTCATTAATTCAAACAAAAACAAAAACATAGCCACAATTTATGTAGATAAGACCTATCAACAATTTTACTGATCAATATATCATTAACAATTAATAATGGATTATATTTCTTTCTGCTCATCAAAGTTGTATGCAGGATCCTATATAAAGAACACAACTCTAAGTATAAGAAGAAAGAGTAGTACACATGTAAATTTTATACAACAGTATTAATTCCATGACAACACTATACTGAGAGACATTCAAGATTTATTTAGTTGTTGAAATGATTGCCATGCAAATTCAAGGATCCATTCCTTTGTGTCATTTTCAAAGTGTTCATTGTTAAATCTTATGTCATGTATAAATCTTACAAATGTGACATTTCTCAGTTTACACTTCCAACTAGTGAACAATATTGTGTTTATGGTTGATAAATTCTGTGAAACTATAGGATCAACTGAGTTCAGTCTATAAAAATTACAAAAAAATATAGGAACCTGCTGATTAAAGGAAATATCTTTGTCCTGTAAAGTTAAAATATGTGTAATTAGAATCTTTATGTAATTTATGTCTTTTAACAGTTTCAAAAAGATTGTCAAATGTAATTGCATTACTTTTGAAACACTCTATATATCCATAGATAGTTATAATTACTAAACTAACTTAGTTTGACACAAAGCCAAAATAGCGAAAATTTAATTCTTAGCAATGGCTTTTGAGATTAACTTGCAAAATAGCATTCTTCAACCTTTAAAAGATATTTTTATGCAAAAAAAAACAAAAAAAAACATACTGATTTTTATCAGTTGAACTAAAAAAATGTTTTTGTGTTGACTATTAAAGGTAATGCAGTGTTTAATATATTGACTTTCGCAAACCATTACTAGTCTAGTGTTTAGATAATGCTCTTAGGTAAATGCTAGGCTTGGCTTGGTCCAACAAAAATATTAGATCTTTTCTCCAAGCACTGTTTGGACTCTGTGCTATGGTTACTACATTTCAGCCAGACTATTCTACAGATGTATACATAAAAAAAAGAATGATCTCTCACAAAGATTCTGGTCTTCATTATTCTATTTTACTCTGAGCTAGTTCCATTCCCTACCCCCATTCACATTATATTTTTCCTTTCCTATTTCTCATCCACTATAATACCATAGATATTCTATCAAACCTATACTAAACAATTTTTTTCCATGCAAGATGATGGCACAAAATGGCTACGAATATACCAATCAGATCAGTTCTTTTCCAGCAACACATATACACAGGTGATGCTATTCACTGCCACTCATGTAACTTGGATGATTTTAATTTGTACTAAAAGTTGCTCTCTAAACCCTGTCTCCATTTTGTTGTCTGTGGATGCTGTTATAACAAATTTGCCATAAGTGGATTTTAAACAGTGGAATAATAATTATTTTAAGCTTACTATTAAATTAATACAGATTTAAGTTTAGAATTTCTTTTCAGATTTCAATATTAATTTGTGGCATTGATTAAGTTTATTTTAGTTTTTAAAACAATTTTCATATACCATTGCTGTAAATTTTGAATAATAGTCTTGTGAGAATATTAAAACAAATATGCTCGTAGAACATGTATGTCATTAACAGAGTTTACTGTATTGCAGTTTGATCATTCTTTAGAGAAAAAAAATTATAAATTATTCACAAAACATCATATGTGGTAAGTGTATTTAATGAAAATTTTGATTCTATTATTTTCAGAAGTTATTTTAAGCTAATTGATAACAGAGCATAAAAAAAAATTGACCTTGAGTCACATGCTACAAGAGTTTAAGTAAACATCATAACATCAACAATAGTTCTTCTGCTTGACAATTCAGGACCATTGCTTTCCTTTTAAGATGAAAAAAAAAATTAAATTGCACATATGTTTCAATAGATGGTATTAAAACTTGGTCTCTGAAAATTAGATCACAAAATGTTTGATAATGGAATATTTGATCTTAACAATTATGAAAATATTATCTTTGCAAAAAAAAAAAAAAAAAGAAAAGAAAAAAATGAATAAATAAAATAAAAGGATGAGAATTAATGGAAGACCATTATGAAAATACTGATAACTAAATCTTGGAAACAAATTTTCTAAAATTGAATTTTCTGACCATCATTTCAAAATATCTCATGAAGAGTAACTGAAATCCATGTTAAGTTAACTGATGAATTTAAGTTGAAGATGTTTCTTGGGATATTCTCATTATGAAAGTATCTTTTACAGTTTTATAGATGATTTTTTTTCTCTCTCTTTTAAACTAATTTTGTGTTTTGAAAATTTTCTTCAGCTTTTAATTAATTCTTTTTTGCAGCTGTAATTGAACCTGGAGATGATGCTGAAGTTGTTCGTGCAAAATATTTTATCCGTGATGAATTCTTGGTAAGATTTATTTATGCTTTCTATCTTGCTTTTTTTGAGCTTTTTGAATTTCTGTTTTAATGTCTAATTTCTAAAAATTGATGTTAATGTTTTTCACTGCTCTGATATTTTATTTTATGACAAATACCTAAAAAAAAATTTATTTTTTTACTTTGTGATTTTAGCGAATAAGCACTGCTACTCGAGATGGGCGTCATTACTGCTACCCTCACTTCACATGTGCAGTTGACACTGAGAATATTCGTCGAGTTTTTAATGATTGTCGAGATATTATCCAGAGGATGCACCTGCGCCAATACGAGCTTCTTTGATCTGCTGGTGTGGAACTACTACTGCTACTACTACTTCTACTACTTCTACTACTACTACTACTACTACTACTACTACTACTACAGCAACTTCTAGTACTCAAAAGGGATACATTGACTTGACATGAACACAAAATCTATATTTAATAGAACTAAAAAGGGAGCGGTGTTGATAACACTAGCACAAGTAGTGTGTTTGTTAATGGATCCCTAGGTTTTGCTGGTGGTCCTCAGAAGATTGCCAACAGAATCAACTGAGACCAAAAAAAATTACCCCTTTTTATATATATATATATATATATATATATATATATATATGTGTGTGTGTATGTAAAACAAAACCAAACAAAAATGACTGACCAAAATTGTTATTATCCACATTAGAGGGAGAACAAAAACAAACTAACAAAAAAAACAAAAACGAGACAGTGTCCAACTTTTATTTTTTATTCCCCCATCCCACCTTCAATGTACCTGTGTCCATCAACAGTATGCATAGGTGATAATACAACAGTCGGAAATTATTTTTGCTGCAGATTCTTCAGTCAATAGAAAGAAGCCGATCACAGAGGCAATAAATTTTCTTTTTAATCTAACAGTAACCATTAAACCCATGTAAGCATAAAAAGGATATAAAGGAGGTGGGGAAAAAATTATAGAATGAAACCCCCTCTCCTCCTAATTGATCTACTGCTTTTAAATCTCTCTCTCTCTCTCTCTCTAGCCATTCTTCAGTGCTTTTTAGGGGGAGGGGGAATTTTTTCTCTTTCCTCATCATCCAATTTCTTACATTTTTGTATATTTGGGTATTATTGTAGATCCTGTCCACCTAACACTTTAATCTGCAGTCAGCCGCTCACAATATGTGCACAAGAGTATGATTGTATATATTATTACTGGTTATGTGTGTGTATATGTTTGTGTGGCTGAGTGTGAGCTGATGTAAGTGTATACAAAGGAAATAGCCTACTGCAGCAGTGTATACATTAAACTGGTATCTCTTTAAAAACTTTATGCAGCCACCTACCTACCTACCTACGTATACTTTACCTGCCAATTAAAAAACTCTCAAAATATCTTAAATCAACTCTTATTGTAAAGGAATATGAAGTTGTTTTTAAAATATATACATCTTTTAAAGATGTCAACAATTAAATCTATATTCAAGGGGAGAAACATTTGTAAACAAAAATGTTTCTTCTACTCATACATGTTTACCCTTCTTCCATTACCATCTTTCCCTCCTACTAATTCTATTCCATCTTGTACTTAAATCCTCTATAGCAACCCTTTAATCAACTAGTTAACAAAAAAGGAGCAATAGAACTTCACCATTATGAAAAAAAAGTGTTTTTATTTTTCAAAGCAAATATCTATGTGACTTTTTTTTTTAAATTAGCTCCCTTCATCTTTTATGTCACCTTATTAGTTGTATAGCTTTCAATAGCACCTTTTGTGTGTGTGTGTGTGTGTGTGTGTGTGTGTGTGCACGCATGTGTTGTTGTTTTTTTTTGGGGGGGGGGTTGTAATTTAGACTTAAAGCAACTTTTAAAGCTTTTAATTTTGATCATATGGGCTACTTATACCTGTGAGAATTTAGTCTTCTCCGACTCTTAAGATTAATTTTCTGTCTCGTTCATTTAATGTTTCTTAAAGATGAGGGACAAAAAAAAGAATGAAGGTAAAACTTGGATTATGTTAATTTACACCCCACCCGGTGAAATATTTCTTTTTGTGTGTGGATGCATGCATGTATGTGTGTGTGTGTGTCTCCTTTACATATGTATATTTATATATCAATACACATGTAAAGGTATAAATGTTTGTTATTGGTCCTTTCTCTCTTTGAAATCATGAACAGGGTCAAACTTTAAAAAAACATTTTTTTTAAAACTTACTTAGTAGTATGTACAAATGCAGTATATTAAGATAAGTGTTTAATTCTTCTTCATACTTTCACAACCTTCTTTCTTTATCAGTAATCAATTTCAAATAGTGTATTTTTTAAGTTTAGTTCTCACTTTCTGCTAGCTTGGTCCAAAAGTTTCTGAAGAGTTTTGTGTATATTCTGCCAATTTGATTGTATGCATGCTTTATATGCAGTGACAATTTGGCTTCTGTATTTGCCCTCTTTATCATTCAACTTTCATCTGTTATTGCTATTATATCATTAATAACATTGATGTTGTTGCTCTGAGCAACACCTGTCTCATCCCTTGGTCTGCTCCCTGTTCCTGCCTCATCTTATGCCTACCATTCCCACCTCACATCCATGGCTACCTAATAATATCTTCTGAGGAAGGTTGCCTGTATTTTTGGTGGTGGTGGTGGTAGTAGTAGTAGTAGTAGCAGCAGCAGCAGCAGTAGTAGTAGTAGTGTGGATGTCAATATTGGTCAGAGCAGACCAGTATGCAATACTTGAGACAAAATCTTTTACCAAAAAGTTTTTATTCTCATGATTTTCTCAATCCTCACCCATAAACATTTTAAAGACTTTTAAATTAATGAAGAAAAGGAGAAATTTCTTTCTTCATTTACAATCTGACTGACACAATCTGCAACCACCACCACCACCACCACCGCCACTACTACACAACAAAAATCATATGCATTCATATATATATTCATATGTATAAAAAGAAAAAGAACTAAATCTCATTTTTTATCTTTAATGGCTGTGTCAATTAAAAAAATTATTTAAAAATATAAAGAAACAAACATGAAAATAGTTTTTTTTTTCTTTGTTTTTTTTTTTCTTTTTTTCTTTTTTTTTTCTTTTGTTGTTTTTTTTTTCTTTTGTTTTTTTTTTTTTTTCTTTTTTTTCTTTTTCTTTTTTTTTTCTCCTCCCTCAACTCGAAATTCCAACCTATTTCAGCATTATTTTAAAAATTCATTTTCTTCCTTTTAAAACAAAATGACATCAAATATTTAATCTGCTGAAAAGAAAAAATAGATTAAAATATTCATTTCACTTTTGACCATTTTGTTTTGTTTTGTTTTTTGTTTGTTTGTGTTTTTTTTTTGGGGGGGGGTCCAATTCTTCCTTTCCTCCAGAAACCATGAGTAAATTTCTTTCATATATCAGTTTTATCTTTTATTATTAAGTGTTTGCTGGCTTAAAATTTTTTTCTATTTTCTTTGGTTTCTTTTGGTACAGTATTCACAATAGATGCTGAACATTTGTACACTTCTTGCTTTGTTATAATTTTATTTAAATCTGTGCTTGCACTCACATGTTTGCAACTGTATGTTACTGGTTTCATGCATATGATCCATACTAGTGACCTACTATTATCATCATCATTGTGCACTGGTTATGTTCTACTAGACAGTGGCCAGCTTTGATCTTTGAATCTTTGTCCATCTCTACAGGATACAAGCAGATGCCAGGATTATAAATTTAGAGACTGATTTTTTTTTTTTTTTTTTTTTCAATCTTAAATCTGATATATTCTAATACTTAGTTGTAGTATTGTAACAGGTCATCAGTATGAAATGCCAACTTGAACAATGGAATTTTAGTTATTTTATAATCATACGAATTTGACCATATTCACTATTTCTTAAATTCATATTAGCATTGATATGTGTAAAATTTTAGTTTTCTAGTTATATATACTGGTTAGCTTTATTCCAGTTCCTTAATGTTCAAGAAAAATGTTTTTTACATACACATGACAATCTAGTATAGATATTTGTTAAAACAATTGGTTCCAGTTTGGCCTTTAGCAGTCACATTTGCCCTGAGGAAGTCTTTCATATGCTGTTTTCGCAGCACTTGGTTTATTAGTAAAATTTCATAACATCTATGGTGATTGTACAAAACTATGGCTATCAAAACTGTTTTTTTTTTAAACAAGTCTGATTCAAACTTTTCATATGTGTGAGTTTTTCACACCATATGCTAGGTGACTGCATTTAGTGATTTTTTTTTTTTTTTGTTTTTTTTTTAATAAAACTTGCTCTACCAAAATGCTATAAATGTCTTTTCAAAGAACAGTAAAGGTGAAAGAAGGGGTGCTCATACCAAATTATGAAAGTCTAGTAAAGAAACAATAAAATGTTATTAGAAATGTTGAGATAAGATTCTCTAAAATATCTATGGAATGCTACTAAATTAGGATGGTTTATGAAAAGGAAGAAACAATACGAATGTTTCCTAACACTATTAGATTGCTGTATAGTTTTAACTCGTTTTATTTTATAAACAGGTTGATAAGGATTATTACCTCTTATAAGATGAATTTTAACATTATCAATAATATTTTTTAATTTTGTATGATCTATTTATTAGCATGCAAATAATAAGAATTAAGAAAATGATAAATCACTGATAATGCAGCCTATACTGCATAAGATAAGCACAATGTCTGTTCTTCTTTCTTTTTTTTTTTTCCTTTTTGATCAAAGACATCTGTTTGAATCTTTACAGTTTTATTGTAGGATAACTTCAATTTCAAGATCTCAAAATATTCAATAGGAAAAATTTTAATGCTTGTTTCAACTAAATTTCATAAAAATTACTAGGTCCTTTTAACATTACTTTCGGTTTTGTTAATTTGCATGATGAATGGCCATGTTTTATTTTTAAGCTAATATTTGTTAAAAAGATTTTAAATGTACAAACATTTCTAAACTTCAGATTGTAGCATCTTGCAATTTAAACCAATCAATATCATGACCAGCAAAAACAATAGAATATAAGTTATGCGCATTGAGTTTGCTTAGTGGCTGAGATAATTGATTATTTTCCAGAAGCTAGACTTTTAAATGCTGATTTTCAAGGCAGCCAGCCCCTTTCTAAAACACTGACCTCCACCCCCTACCCCTACTATCTACCCACCAAATTTCTCTGTCATTTTAAGCTTGGTTTAATAAAGAGAAACACACTTGATGGAACAAACTATTAAAGAAATAATTCAGAAATGTTTTAATGTCAGCTGTTAAAAGTAGAATATCATTTCTGCTTCAAGAATTTTTTTCCTTCCATTTACTGCCATTTTTCCTGGAAATGGTAGGGGGTGTCTATAGAAATATTTCGGGAATATATCTTACTGGCAACCTGATGCATGATAAGAATGCCACCCATTGAGAATGTACTGCACTCACTGCTATTTGAAGTGAGTACAATCCACAATGCAATCTTTCACTCTCAGTAAGAAGGGTTGGTCCTGTGGGATGCAAATGACCTGTTGATTAAGTTATGAGAAAATGATAGCTGCTCCTCCCCATCAAACTAGCAGTCCATGAACATAGACACTGTAAATTAAAATAGTAATAATTCTTCTTTCTTTAGAATCTGGTATTGCAAATATTATTCTTAGTTGTTGCATAAATACATTTTTTAAACTATTTTGATCTGATAGAAATAATTAACAATTGATGTTTGACTCTTTAGTCAAAACACTGTATAAGTAAAAGATGACAAAGACAAAAGACCTGAATCTGTTATAAGGAACAACATTTTTTTATTGACATGGTGAGATAAGGAAATGAAGAAAAGAAATAAAATCTCATCACATATATACATTATCTAGATCCTGAATACTGTCCACCACTGAATTTTTGTATATGCCTTGTCATTTGTGTTCTGACAAGAATTTTATGACATTATTCATTAATGTTACTGGTGAAGACTAAAGAACTATGCCATCATTTTTTTTAATTTGACCTCATATTTCACATATGACCTTTGAAAAATTTTTGGCAGCATTAATATTCTTTTCAAGGTTATGAAAAATGATAAGAAAAACCTTCCACCTGTTATTTATTTTTACTTTTTTAAGAATTTGAAAATTGTCTCTCTCTAGGTTTCTTTTTAAATGCAGCACAAGAAAATTCAAATCAGAATTAGAAAAATATTTATAGCTTCATTATGCTGTTTGAATTGTGACAGGTATTTTTTCTATGACCTTTTTAAAAGAATATTAATGTTGATTTTAAAAAAATTTAAGTTATTTTGAAATGTGATAGATAACTGCATTTTATTTGCATTAATGGAAAGACAATCACTACAATGCTACTTTGGAATAGAATTTTTTTCATTTTAGAATATCTTTTTCCAAACATTAACCTCCTCTCTTCACCTGTAATTTCAATTCTCCCTTTACACCCATTATATTTTGATACCTTCTTACATAAATGTTTTCAGAGAGAGAGAGAGATTGATAAACATAAGGTGTTGTAAATATACAACTACTGGAATTAAAAGCTTCATGTTACCTCACCATCCACCCCCAAAAGATTGCTGATTAAGAATATATTTTATATTTTTCATTTTCTGTATTCCTTATCTTAGCAGTTCACGGACCAATGACAGTTTATCTTTTATAGTTAATAATCTGCATTTATCATTGTGATTATAATCAATAGCATAGGATCATTATTGATTATAATGATCAAAATTTTATTTGTATTTTTTTACTGTTTGTAATTGTATAAGATTATTTTTGCTACTGTTATTGTTAACATTTTAATTCTTACTATAACATTTCTATAATTTTATTGTATTTCTTGTTAGTAATACAACATTTATTGGTATTACTATGCAAATATTATTGCTAGAATGAGATGTTTGTTATGAGAATAATTATATCTAATATAGTTACTACTACCATCATTATTATCATTATTACACACAGTACATACTACTGTATTACTAAAGCAAAACTTGATATTCAGGAAAGGTGGGTATCAAGTGAATAAATTTTGCCCAATAATTGGGCGGTTATGGTTATATGTTAAATGTTCTACAGAAAATGGTCTGTATTGGTTTGCTTACCAGTGGTCAAATGATGAAGAAGGAAAGCTTAAATTTGGCAAAGTATGTGTTTCTTTTCTTATTTTCCTTGTGTATTTTATGAGTGAGATTTTGTCTTTTTTTTTCCTTGGTAGTCTACCTTTATATATAAACACACATGTATAAACACATTAAATATTAGTTTTATTATCATTTGTTAAAGGCTACCTTTGGTGGCTATTAAACCCAATGTCAAATCACAACCTATTTATAGAGTTTATATTATAATTAACTGTAAATAAATGAAAGTACTCTAATAATTAGCCTTTAATAATTATCTTTGAGAAATTATGTGGGTGAGCCTGAATGCAGATCACACACACACACACACACAAACTATTATTAATATTATTATTATTAAGATACAAGTTGAACTGACAATTGCTTTATTCTCTGTTAGAGCATTTTAGTTATGCTAACAAAAATCTTTATAAGATGTGCCATTTTTGTTTTATATACTTACAAAAATTGGATCTTTATAATATGAATATAAGTTCCATGTCACCTAAAATAATAAAGTTTTTGCAAATTTAGGACTGACTTTTTGCCTGGTAATTCAATTAAGATATATATATATCTGTTCATGGTGTTCTGAGTATTCAACAATAGAATATCTTGGTAAAATTATTATTGAAATATCTAAGGTTACAATTCTACAAACATTTTTTGTATATAGAATATGATATAAAAATGGACTGTTTCTTTTTATTTATTTATTAGTGCAAAAATTGCACACATATCTTCACTTTTGCTTGCACAGAGACATTTTTTTCTTTTAAGTTACCATATACAGGCTATAATTCTAACTGATATTGTGAACAAGTTCAAAGGCAGTTTTAGCCTTTTTAATTATGAAATAAATATCGGTAAAACAAAGAAAAAAATAATTATGTACTGACTAGTATCTTCATCTTGGTTATAGTCACATTTCAGTTATTATATCATCTAGGATACAATAACCTCTCTCTCTCTCTCTCTATATATATATATATATATATATATATATATATATATATATATATATATTCAATAAGTTTGCAGACTTTTTTGTACAGGCATTTAAAATTGTTGTAGACTCTTGAAAATTCACTGTTATTGATATACATCTTATGAGATGACTGACCAATTTTTATGATTTCAGGTTCAAATCAACAACTACAGCAGCAATTGGAATACACCCTACTAAAGCCTGATTGTCACAGCTGGTGAATTTCACAAATACAATTGAGGAAGAACGATATGCAATAAAATTCGGTTTTAAACTTGGAAAAAATGCCACAGAAACGTTTCAACAATCTTGCATGAATCAAGCATCAGTTTTTGAGTGACATAAGAGATACAAGGAAGGCAGGGAGTCTGTGAGGGATGATGAGAGGTGTGGGAGGAGTAAGGAAGTCAATACACCAGAGTTGATTGGCCAAAGGGTTAGGGTTACTATGTTGAGGTTTTAAGGGAGTTCAGGAAGAGATTCCATCGGAAGAGGCCAGCACTCTTCAAATTAGATCAGTGGCATTTCCACCAGGACAATGCACGAGTCCACAACTCCATCCTTGTCACAGACTATTTGACCAAGATGGGCATCAAGACAGTTTCTCAGCCTCCCTATAGTTCAGACCTTGCTCCCTGTGACTTTTGGTTATTCCCTAAGCTCAGAAGCTGTCGTTATAAGACAATTGAGGGGATGAAAGAGGCGGTGAAAAGGGTCATTGACACGCTCACACAAGAGGACTTCCATGGGGCCTTCCAGAAGTTGTTCTAACAGTACAAGTACATTACAGCCAGAGGAGATTACTTCGAAGGGGACTAGAGTTTAATGTGTATACTATCAATAAAAGTGCCCATATGAAAAAGAGTCTGGAAACTTATTAATTACTTTATTCAGAGATGAAAATTAAAGGTTTCTTGGTTACTGCTCTTGGTCTGTTAAACTGTTTTGAATAATTTGTGTTGCTATGTAAGTAATAACATTCTCTTCATTATAGGCTATCAGACTTTGATATATTGCTGCTATGTGAGTGACAAGTATTATCTGTTTTTCTCTTGATTTAAAAAAAAATCTTTCTTGCCAGAAAATTGTATTTCAGATAATAAATCATGAAATAAAGCCCTTAACTAAGTGTAAATCATATATACAGGTTGATTTATCTGTACAAGGTTAATGAAATAGGAATTTTCACCCATGAGCACACAATTGGTGCTCTCTAATCTTGTAAAGGCAGTTCAACTAAGGAATTACTCTGACAAAAGACAAAACAAGATAATTGCTAACTAAATTACCACCACCCCATCCCACTTCATAATGAGGAGAGTGGCTAGTAACACTGTAGGAATAAAAATCAGACTTACTACATAATGGATGAACTCAAGTCAACTGCCAACTAGAGATTGTGTCTCTAAATGTTTTTTAAAGAAGTCATGGAGTGAGCTATAAGAAAATTCTCAACTATCCCTCCCAAAAATACTTATGGTAATGCACAGTTAACAGAAAAACAGAAACTGAAGAGACATGTCACATAGAGAGAGTGGAGAATGATCAGTTGAATCAGTGATAGATTGATACCCTCATTTGTTGATAGAAACAAAGATAAACATTGAGGACACCTATCATGATCTGGTTTAAGGTTTAATTACAAATCTTGATATAATGATATTCATTAGTAGGTACTGTCCTAAAAATAATCTTATAAGTAGTAGGTCAGTTGAGAAAAATGTCCAGTATTCTTTCTTGTACTTGAACATATGCATACAAGTAACATTATTTTTATTCCCTTGTAATCCGTGTTATGGAAAAATACTCTATTATGGAAAATTTGCTTACATTATGTTTGCTTATTATTTATTTAAACGGGCTATTGGCCTAATGAGATGAGTGTTCGCCAATGGTCCAGGAGACTGGGGTTCAATCCCAGGTCGAGCCATACCAAAGACTCAAAAAATGGTACTTGATGCCACCTTGCTTAGCACTCAGCACTATAAGGTGAGGATCAGGGGTAAAGTGGAGCAATCCTGGGAATGGAGTAGCACCCTCCCCTACACTGCAGCGTAGCAGCTATTGAAAAGGGAACCTTCAGGTCGCCCTCGACTAAGGTTGCCAACTTTACTTATTTGTTATTTATTCTTTTAAGATACAAAAGGACAATGAAATTATTTTACATTCAGTTTATATATTTTCAGTATCCTAGTTTCCTAGAAAATCCAGATAGTTAATTATTAATGTACTCCTGTGAATCTGTGATTAGATATTACTGAAATTAACTGTGAAAAGATTATCTTGTTAGCTTTTATCAATCATACCAATTTATATTTTGTTTACTAATCCCTGTTTGCAGTAAATTTGATTTGTTTCTCTCTATACTTAACCATATTTTATAGTGGTAATGCCTGTGACTAAGGCTAATTGGATTCAGTTCTTGGCTCTTAAGCTAAATCTTATGATTTTAAAATTAATACCTTGATGTTTGACTTGGAAGTCTCCATCCTATAATCTAATAGAACTCTGGTTGCATATGTTTATTAGAAATTATTTTTAATATAAAGAATTTGGCTTTATTTTCATAGTTAAAGAGTACTCTACTTTAAAGAACTCTAATCACTTTGTGATCATTTCAGATATGATCTTTGGCAGCAGTAATATTTTTGTCCAAGGTTAGAAAATTTTATTTCTTTGAAAGAATTTTTAAATTTATGTTTTCATTTTATAAATCCAAAATAGTCAAATGCATTATGGGTCGAAAACAGCTATTCTCTGACTCTCCCTATCTTATTGCTATAAGTTAAAACAGTGCAAAACTGAAATCAATCAAATTGTCTTCATTTTTTTTATTTATTTTTTTTATATGATTTAGTACTGTACAAACTAATCTCTAATAATGAGATTTTAAATTTATATTTTGTAAACTCTTGTAAAGTACTTAGAACAACTGAATTTTTCTGTTCATAAACAACATAATCAGACTTAAATTCTTATGTCTCACTTTTCATTCTCTCTCTCTCTCTCACACACACACACACTGATTAAGATTAACTGGTTGGCTGTATTTATTATACAGATACAGCTGAAAATTAGTCTTTTGGAAACAGATACAGCTGATTACAACAGATACAGCTGAAAATTAGTCTTTGGAAAATGTACTTGGGTTAAGTGATGAAAAACTCCACTAAATGTTATCACAAATCATGTTCAGACAAATAGAAAGAGATCAGTTTACTATAGACTGTATTGTTCATGAGTAGGATCTCTATAAAACCAGCTCATTCTTGCCCCTAAAAAGAAAGACTGCTAATGTTGTTATTCCAGAACCATTATTAACATAAAACCTTCTCTGGGTATTTTGTCAGAATACTTGTTGCTAGTTAAGCTTTATTGGGGTTTTGTATTGTATTTCTTATAAGTCAGTTTTATTCAGGAATTTTAAGGTCTTGTTTAGTTTTATCCTGAGCAATAGCTGGTACCCCATTCAATGTGTGTGTGTGTGTGTATATATATATATATATATATATATATATATATATATATACACACTGAGTAGGAGTATGAAAGTTCACTTAGTTGTACTTGGAAGTATTTATTACAGTTCCTTACTTTTAGTGTCCAAACTGCACAAATCCCTCTAACTTGATTTGCAGAATTTTCATTGACTTTATTTTACCCCACTATTAGAATACTTATTTTCATTTACCCATCTGTTAGGCTCAGTGTTTCTGCAATGTAATATGTAAGAATATAAACCAAATTATCTATAAATATCTAATATTCTTTGATACTCTCCTTCCTTTGTATGTATAACTGTGCTTACATCTAGAAAGCTAAAAAATATATAAAATTGTATTATACAAAACTTGTAGGTTATCACTGTCCCCCAGCTCTCACTCGCTCTCTCTCTCTCTCTCATCACATGTAATATTTTTCTCTTGAGTTGATTTTTAAATGTCCTACATTACTGCCTGGATCAGTTAACTAATTAGGCTTATAAAATCTACAGCACTGAAAAGATGTAATATTTTTCTGCAAGAAATCCTTTCCTTTTCTCATATATACATATACACACATGCACATATATTTTGAAGACATGCAAACATACATAGACACATATACACATATTTTTACATATATCACTCCCATATCCTCTTACATATACGTTGAAAATTATGACTGCTGCGCTTTGGCAAGAATAGCTTAAGCATCAGATAAGCCATGGTGGTTGTATGCCATTAAACAGAGAACCCAACCTCTGTGTCTGTGTACAATGATATACATATATATTATCAGGTAAAGAGAAGACAACTTTGATATGACACATGTAGTTGGAATAATGACTGGTTGTCCTCCTTTAGCTAATTACACCATAATAATCAGAAAGATTTAAGGAGTGGTTATCATCTTTTTGACATTTGGCCAAATACAATTGTGTAAGTATATTCCCATCAAATCTTTTCAGCTACCAAGGTTTCACTAAAAGAACCATTCTATGTCAATGCATTCAGACTTAAAAAAATAAGAATGAAGTCATATTGAAATATAAATGAAAAGACTTTAATTGATTTCTTTAATATATGTATATATGTGTGTGTATATATATATATATATATATATATATATGTGCATCTGTATAAAAATATATAGAGAATTGTGTTCGTATATATGTATATATATATATATATATATATATATGTATATGTGTATGTGTATATATGTGTATGTATATATATATATATATATATATATGTGTATGTATATATATATATATATATATATGTGTATGAATATATATATATATATATATATATATATATATTATATATATATATGTGTATGTATATATATATATATATATATATATATATGTGTATATATATATATATATATATATATGTGTATGTATATATATATATATGTATATATATATGTGTATGTAATATATTATATGTGTTATGTATATATATATATATGGTTTATTTATATATATATATATGTGTGTTTAGTATATATATATATATATGTGTGTTTATGTATATATATATAATATATATGTGTGTTTATGTATATATATATATATGTGTGTTTATGTATATATATATATATATATGTGTGTTTATGTATATATATATATATAGTGTGTTATGTATATATATATATATATATGTGTGTTTTATGTTATATATTATATATATATGTGTGTTTATGTATATATATATATATATGTGTG
>CAUZXS010006340.1:0-10000 GCA_963585895.1 Sepioteuthis lessoniana
CATCTTCACATATCATAATTGGAGTTCTATGTCCATTAGTGACCTTTTCTCAATAAGTACATTTCGATTAAGGGCCATATTCTTTTTTTTTTTAAACTGGTCTTTTAGAAACTCGGCTATATTTTCCGGACGTGGATTTTAATTTATTAAATCGAAAAGGATCAATTCTGCCGATTTAAACCATCGAATCTATTTTTATTTATTTATTAATTTCCTTCGACTGCCGAGAGAAATATACTGTAATAAGGAATCTTGTAATGCATTCATATAAAATTCGTTATAATATCTAACACAAAATTTATTCATATGAATTACAGTATTATCTACCAATATATTTATTATCATTCATTATATATATATATATATATATATATATATATATATATATTTGAAATATCCAGTCAGTGTCCAAGGGCAGTAGGTGTGGATTATTGTAAATATGTAAATATGTAAATATGTAAATAGTCATCTGACGAGACGGAGAATATAGTAATATTCTCCGCTGAAATAAATTTATTACGACGTCTTAACCGAGTTTGAGTCTCCATCAAATTGTACTATATATATATATATATATAAAATATCCTCTAGATGAATGTCTTGCCTAGTTGGCTGAGGCTGCAGAATACACGAACTGCACTTCTGCAGAGGGGTATGGCCCCCTCCCCTACGAGTGTTCTGATATGACTCTATGATGAGGCTCCAGGAATGCTGGAGCTTTGGGCAATGGGGAGTATCTCTTTATTGCCATCGCTCGCAGGTCCACTCTTGCCCGGAGTGTTAGTACCTGGTAGGGTCCTATCTATGGCTCAAATATAACTAAACTGTGAATTAATGCTAAACTGAATATATAAATATATATATAATTTCTCAAGATTCCTCTCATAGATTCAGTACATGGAGAAGTGGATTCGTTTTTTTGGGTTTTTTTTTTAAGTGTATTTTTATTAAGTGAATATAACCAATATGATCAACATCCACCTGTTACTTCTGGTAGAAGTAAATTGCAATAATGAAGATTTTAATTCCTTAAAATAAATATTTTATCGTCTAAAGCACTATTATACATATTTACAAATTCACCGCCCGAATTATAAATTTACAAAGCTTTTTGCTTAGATGTGGCACCAGATCATATGAACGGGGCACCCAATGAGAATCGAACTCACTTGTGAAGGTTTGCTAGTCTAGCTTGCAAACCATTACACCATCCGGGGTGCCCAATTCACGGTGTGTAGTGTGCCTTAGTGCTTGGCCGTACAGCTGGCTTAGTCGCTTCCTGACTGGTTCTCTACGTTCACGACCCTTGCTGTTTTGCAAAGGATTCGCTGCACAATATGATCTTTTAAATATATTTGTATAATCCATTGACAATTTCTTCTCATAAAATTTGGAAATGCATGTTTGGTATTTTCTTTAATGTAAAAAAAAAGATGCACTACTTGGACGCTAACTAAACGGCTGAAGAAGAAGCTAGTGAGCAATTACACAAGAATGTTGCGAGCAATATTGAACAAGTCCTGGAGGCAACACCCTACAAGGCACCAACTATAAGGCCACCTACCTGACATCACGAAAACTACCTTTTTTCCTGGTATCGAGTACATTTACATATTGATTTCCCGGGACTTGGTATATTTTCTTCCCGTAATGGATACCTTTCACGTCATATCTAATAACTTTATCCTTTTTTTAATTTCTTAAAATTTATACCTACATATATTCGAAAAAATTATATATATATATGTATACGTGTGTGTGTATGTGTGTGCGCGTGTGCCTGTGTATGTGATTTTATGTTTACTCTTGACCAAGTGGGTAGAGTGGTCCCAAATAGCCTTGGAGACCGGGGTGTAATCCCAGGTCGAATCATACCAAAGACTCAATGAATGGTACTTGATGCCGACTGATCTTCCTGTCTGTGGGTACCTGTGTATATATAATTCTATAACGCCTACGCATTCCTTCCGGTTCGTGATTAAAGTGATCAGGTTCCGGTTGTCAACCAACGGGATCTGCTTCTGCTGTTCTCTTACTTACACTGCTGGAATATCCTGTTTAGTAATCCCTAATAAGGGATCAGTCAAAGGTCAGTATGCAACATTACATTCAGTGTATTCTACATCTTTGGTTCACAGTTAATATGTGGGGTGATGTACTAGGAGGGGTGAGTTCACACTCCATATAAACAGAGAACTGTCGGGTGAAATTTGGAGGTGGAGGGTAGTACTCTTGGGTGGAGGCAATTGGTGCATTGTGGAGCTCCCCAACAGAAGAAGTTTATATTATCCTGATCATCATTCTGGTGTGCCGACAGGACAGATTCCCTTGAATATTTCTCTCAATCCATCTCTGTTGGCGATGTCTATTGCTTTTAACAAGTCTTTTAGACGGAATCCAATGTCTATACAGAACTGGGTAATATAATCTTGCAATCAAGATTTTGTTCAAAAGTGCACCGATGATTATTTTTTAGTTTCTGTTTAGATTTTTGTCGATGTCTTTTATTAGTGTTCAAGAGGTGCTGCCATACAGTAGAACTGACACGACTACGGCTTGAAATAATATTGGCTGAAAGATTGTAAACTTAGTGTGACTTAAATTTACCATTCTGATAAGTGTCTTAAATGCTGACACTTACTCCTCTTCTGGCGACAACAGTATACATGAGAAAGAAGGTAAAGTGTAAATGGTAAAGTGTAAACGAAAAAGAAGTTAAAGCTGAACGAATTATTGGATGAATAGAAAAGTATAACAGGATAAAACATCCGGCAGAAAATGACAATTTGAAACACAAAATGGAGGACGAAAAATGAGCAACATTTTAGGCAAAAAGTTAGAAAGTAAAATAAAAAATAAAAACATGGTTTACAACGAACAAAAGCTAAAAAATAAAATAAAATGAAATAAAATAAAATCAGAGGAAGAACGAAGATGAAACAAGTAAAACCAGACTAAAATAGAGCAATAAAACAATTTTATAATTAAAACGCTGGGAATAAAAATACCGTAAAGAAATTGTCTGTTAAAGAACAATGACATGACATAAATGAAACAATAAAGACGAAAAGTTCTTTGGAACGTAAGAAAAGAGTGATTAACCGCAAGAAGAAGAAGAAGAAGAAGAAGAAGAAGAAGAATAAGAATAAGAATAAGAAGAAGAAGAAGAAGAATAAGAAGAAGAAGAAGAAGAAGAAGAAGAAGAAGAAGAAGAAGAAGAAGAAGAAGAAGAAGAAGAAGAAGAAGAAGAAGAAGAAGAAGAAGAAGAAGAAGAAGAAGAAGAAGAAGAAGAAGAAGAAGAAGAAGAAGAAGAAGAAGTACAGACACGTAAAATTGAGAGATTTGACAGCATAATAACAGCGCGCTAGAGAAAAATCCAAGATGAAAGGTTTGCCACGAATGACTTCGCTTTTTAGATTAAAAGAAGACTGGCCCCTTTTTTTTTCTCTCACATATTCTCCCGCTATTTTCAAGTGATTCTTCGCGTATCTTCGGCAAAATCAAGAACTATTTGGCCAACATTCGCTTACAAAAATACAACCAAATATTTCTGTAACTGTCTATCAATATTCAGTGATTTCTCTCCGAATAACAAAAATCGGAAAAGCCGAAATAGGAGTCTGTCTTTTATCTTATTCGGCATGCAGCTCAATTCATTTCCCCTACGATACTCACCCAACACAGAAAATCAGGTACACGTGTACACACATGTACATAATATTAAAAATTGTAAAATATATATATATATATATATATATATATATATATATATATCTTTAAGAAAAAAACAAAGACCGGTTAATTTGGGATTATAAGTATATTTCCATCCTGTTTTTCAGTTTCTGGTGTGAACCAAAAACACGAAGAAAAAAAATTTATACAGGACTTCTTCTCTCTACCAGGAAAATTTAAATGTTCGGCTCTTGAATGATCTTCTTGTCCTGAAGGAATTACTTCAAACTCTGGTTTAACTTGATCGAATAATATATATATATATATATATATATATATATATATATATATATATATATATATATATATATATATATATATATATATATATATAATCATGGTGTAAATGTTTCTGTCAACGTAAATGGACAAGGCAAGTTCAGTTCAAATCCTTGACGAGGCGATTTGCATTTGACATAGTGCGAAAACCATTGGGAAAATTTTGAATCAAATTATACTCTCTCCAGCTCTGGGTAACTTGCAGGGCAAGCTGGGCTCTTTAACCTTGGAATGGCAACCGGTTTAGGAGAAGGAAAACTCTGAATTTAAACCTATTAGACCCAACATAAAAATTCATATTCTATCACATCCTGTTCGTGCGGATGGGTTGGGTACACCCCCCCACACACATATATATATATACTCTCAAGAAAAAAAATCGGTCACATTAGGATTAAGAATTTATTTCTATCCTGTTAAGATCATTGATATGAATCAACAAATCCAAAAATAATTTAACAGTACTTCTCTAGATCAAACATGGGAATGAATTTATTTTTTGGAGTTGTTGATTCATATCAATGCTCTTAGCAGGATGGAAATAAATTTATAATTCTAATGAAACCGATTTTTTTTTCTTAATCGAATATTTGCTCTCTGATATTATTTAGATTGAGCACTTTACCATGAATATTGAAATTATTGACGGAATTGTTCTCTACTCCGGAGTTACTGGAGTGAAGAATAACTTGAAGAATATATGTATATATATATATATATATATATATATATATATATATATATATATATATATATATATATATATATTTGTTTGGTAAAACATATATATATATACGTTTATATATATAGGTGTTTTACCAAAGACATTTTTCAATGGACGTTGATAAACTGTGTTTTTTTTTACGATTCTTGAACGCTTTGGGTTGCTATCACGAAATAAAATATGTCAAGACTGATTATGTTATAACTCTGACCAATGTAAAGTCGGCATATCAGTTTTAGACAACCGGACATTTTAATTGATTAGTTAATTGTTCCGTTTAGTTTGTTATGGGTTTTATGGCACCTCAGCCTTTCTAGGTTATTTAATACCAAATCCATTTTTATACATATAAACAGTTCTATTTCAAATAATTCAGTTTATCATAAGTACGCACTTTAAATGTCGAAAACATTTCGATTTCAAGGTATTCAGTTTAGTCAACAAAATGGTTCCAAGTGTTAGTATCACTTACTCTTCAATTAAACATCAGCCATTTATTCACACGCAGTTAAATGTTTTAAAAAACAGATCTATTTCAAACAATTCAGTGTAGCTTAATCACACAGTTCCCTTCTATTTGACCCAGAGATAGAACCCTATCAGATGCTACCATTCCAGGTCAGAGTTGACTTGAGAGCGATGGCAATAAAGGAGAACTCTGCATTCCCCAAAGCTCCAGTATTACTGGAGCCTAACCGTTAGATTGCATTGTTATATCCAGGATACTCATTGGGGGAGTCTTACTTCTCGGCAGAAAAGCAGACGATGTGTACTACAGTCAAAGCTGGGTGGTTCTCACTTTAATAGCATTTCATTCAGGAATGATAATTTTAATTAATGTTTTAAAAGTTATCCAATTTGAAAACAACTTGGTACTGTTTGCTTTTTATTTGGGTTTTGTCTTGTGTTTTTTCATTTGTTTTCATTTCTTTAATTTTTACTTTTTGTGAAGAATTAAAATCCGTATAAAAGTTAATAAGACAATATTTATCATTGGTTATGACACAAGAGGTAATTGAAAATTATAATATGGTTTTAGTTTAATTTTGTGTTAAGTTTTGTTTTGTTTTTTTTTGGTGGGGAATTAGGGATTCTAAACGTAAAAGTCATTTATATTCATGTGTGTCCCGTGTTGATCAGATATTAATGAATGTGCTTTTACTCTCACTCTCTCTCTCTCTTTCTCTCTCTCTCTCTCTCTCTCTCTCTGGTTTTGCATTAAGTTCATCCGTTAAAGGGGTGTTGTTTAAAGTCAACATTTTTTAAAACCAGATGTAATTTATTATATTTATTGATCTTCTTATATATATATATATATATATATATATATATATATATATATATATTGAAATGTCATTCATATCTACTTATATTGTTTGGTGAAACTTCGACATTCTAAAATGTAAATACGTTTATCGAATTGCAGTGTGATTTACAGTAGCTTTGAAAATTCTTATTTTTAGAAACAGGAATAAAATTAGTTTAATTGATATATTTGTTACAGGGATTAGTTCTTCATTTACATATTAGAAATATTATGTCAGCTTAATATATATATATATATATATATATATATATATATATTTATATATATATATATATATATATATATATATATATATATATATATATATATATGGAAGTAAATATGGAACTGAATCTGATAGTATGAAGAAGGCCAAAAAACAGAAAAATCCAAATTAAATGAATTTGTTTTGATGTAAAGGCAACGTTAAACGTTTCGGTTTTAATAAGCTTCATCGGGACTTTGATATCAAAAGAATTGTTCACACTGCGAGTGATGCTTTTGAGATAATATGACAGCAAGGTGCCCGTGGTGTAATGGTTATCAACGTAGGAAATGGACACGGCGATTCGAGTTCAAATCCTGGACGAGACTGATTGCATTTCCCATAGCACTAATACACTTGGGAAAGGTATGAATCCAATTATTCTCCCTCCAGCTATGGGTAAATAGTAGGACAGACTAGGTTCTTCAGCCTTGGTGAGGCAACTAGTCTAGGAGAAGGAAAACTCCGAATTGAAACCTGTTAAACTCCGCTTAAAAATTGACCTTGTGTCATATCCTGTCCGAGCGGAGGGGTTGGGTAAATAGGATAATATAGAATCAAATAAAATGGATATAACGAAAGACATAAACGTGATTTTAACTTTCTTAATTTAAAAGTATTAAGTACGTGTTTGGCATGTGGAATGATGTTTGAAAATGTTGAAAATGTTGGAGAGAAAAGTCCGCCTGTTTTCAGAGAAATATGCAGATCGTTTTGAAGTCATTCAAGTTAGATGTCGTGTAAGAATGTATTTGGTATTTGTTTTTCCAAAAAGACAGTATGTAAGTGTGTTTATATATATATATATGTTAAATATTTGAAAGAATAAATGATAGATGGAGTGAAAAAATGTGACCATACCACCAAAGGTCATTTGCACAAGTTTCTCGGTGATTTTCAAAGGCAAACAAATCGCCTATTGTTATATACTCACATAATAAATATGCTTATATACACATATACATGTTCATGCAGCATCATATCGACACAATAAATAATTAAACAGACGTACAATGATAAAGTCGCAAGAATAAACGACGCACACAGAAAGACGCAGGAAGACTTCTTTATAAAATATTTTACCTCACATCTTTATTTGTAAGGTTTCGAAAAGGGTTACTCAAAGTTTGCGTGTGAGAGGTAGCTGGGGACGGAACATTACTGAAATATTTTGACCCCGAAGTTATGGCCGTCAGCGTTGTGTCTTTCTCGTTCTTCATGGCTGCTCAACCGGACCCTGGAATAAACTCTTCTGTGTACTGGCTTTCCCTACTACACCGCGTCTACCTCCGTCTTCCACCGTACTGCTTGCCCTCCTTCTCGCCTATCTCCAACTGTCCTCAATTCGTCGGCCTTATATTACCTTCAAACTCCCACGCAGTAATATAGACACGCCTCCACGCCTGCGCAACCTCTTCCGATTTCCAGCGACCGGGATGTGTCACTTCCTTCCGGAGCACCACCTTGAATGGCATTTTTGGCCGGGTCAAAAGGTCAAAAGATAACACTATCTTTGGCAAAAGGTCAGACGGAGAGATGATTATCAAGATCTCAACTAATTGTAGATGAAGCACTTCGTTAAAATCGGCTAGAATACTGAGAAGGTTCCTTTAGACCTGAGGAGACTTGCTGTCTCTTAATCTCCCGCGAAAAACCACATTTAAAAACTGGTGAGAAAAACTCCCAAAGAGGGAAGTGCAATGCTTGTAATGAAAAGTGGCAAACGACATCTAACTGACGGGATGGAACTACCAAACGAGGATAAGATAAAAACACTCACAGAAAACGAAACCTTCAAATACTTGGCATCTTGGAGGCTGACACCATCAAACAAGCAGAAATGAAAGGAAAAATCCAGAAAGAATACCTCAGAAGAACTAGAAAACTACTCGAGACAAAACTCAATAGCAGAAATCTTATTAAAGGAATAAATACCTGGGCTGTACCTCTCGTTAGATATTCCGGACCCTTTCTCAAGTCGACTCGAAAACTATATACAAAAACACGAAAGAAGGACTCATTACAGCCAACAGACACGAAACTGAGAACACGATGAACAACAGAATGACAATAACTAGGAAACAAAAATGGGAAGGAAAACAACTCGATGGCCGCTTTAAACGACTAATAAGCAATATCTCATACGACAAAACTTGGACATGGCTAAGAAAAGGAAACTTTAAGAGAGAAACAGAATCTCTCCTAATAGCAGCACAAGACAACACCATAAGAACCAATCGTATCAAAGCGAGAATAGATAAAACTCAACAAAATAGCAAATGCTGGCTATGTGGTGACAGAGATCAAATCATCAATCATATAATAAGCGAATGCAGCACAGAATAAAAATGAAAGAATGTGAAAAGAAGGATAAGTACCTTGACCTTGTTTGGGAACTGAAAAAACTGTGGAACATGCAGGTGACAATTATACCAATTGTAATTGGTGCGTTTGGAACAGTAACTAAGGGATTATTAAAGGGACTAGGGGACTTGGAGGTTGGCGGACGAGTGGAGACCATTCAAACGACAGCATTGTTGAGAACTGCCAGAATACTAAGAAGAGTCCTGGAGACTTGAGGAGACTTACAGTTACTCAGACTTTAGTGAAAAACCATCGGCTATCGCTGATGTGAAAAGCTCTAATGAGTGAATAATAATAATAATAAATTGTCGACTATGCTGTCCCGGCGGACCACAGAATAAATCTGATAAAAAGTGAAAAGAGGGATAAGTACCTCGACCTTGCTAGAGAATTGAAAAAGTTGTGGAACATGAAAGTAACGATTGTGCCAATTGTGATTGGTGCTTTTGGCACAATAACTAAAGGATTATTAAAAGGCCTGGAGGACTTAGAAGTTGGCAGGCGAGTTGAGACTATCCAAACGACAGCATTACTAAGAACGGCCAGAATCCTGAGACTAGTCCTGGAGACTTGAGGAGACTTGCTGTCACTGAAACTCCAGTGAAAAACCATCAGCTAACACTGATGTGAAAAACTTTAAAGGAGTAAATGATAATACGGGAACGCTCGAAGAAAAGGAAACCTACAAATATTTGGGAATATTGGGAGCGAGTCCCAACAAAACTACTCGAAACCTAAAAAAAATTATGAACCATATAAAAGGAAAACTACCCGGACTGCCCCCTTGTAAGATACTCGGGACCATTCTTGAAGTGAGCTAGGGAAGACCTTAAACGAATCGACCTGAGAACAAGAAAACTGATGACCATGCATAAGGCTTTACATCCTAAAGATGACGTTGAGAGACTATGTGTCAAGAAAAGGAGGAAGAAGGCTTTCCAATATTGAAGACTGAGTTGACCCATCGATACAACTATTTGAAGCCAACAAAGAAAAGTGTGGAGGAAAACTGAGTACAGCTTCCAGAAAAAAAATACTGAGAACATGAGGAACATAAGAACGGAAATAATAATAAGAAAAACGAAGAATAACAACTGTATGGATGTTTTAAGCAACAAACAAGCGACATCTTGGACGAGAAAATTTGGAAAATTTGGATTTATTCAAATGAGTAAATAATAATAATAATAATAATGACAGATATGAAACCATCAATCACATAATAAGCGAATGCAGTAAACTGGCACAGAAGGAGTACAAGGCTAGACAAGACTGGGTGGGCAAAGTGATCCACTGGGAAATGTGCAAGAAATTTAAATTTGACCATGCC
>CAUZXS010006340.1:15000-42500 GCA_963585895.1 Sepioteuthis lessoniana
GCTCTTCGCGCGGGTAAAAAAGGGGCGCGTCCTGCTGAGGTTGGAGCCCTGGCCTCGGTGTTCGAAAAATCAGCTACAGAGCTCAAACAATCAAAACTACTAAAATGCAAGCAAACACTACAAATAGCCACATTTAACGTAAGAACCTTAAATAGAATAGGACAACTCCCAGAGCTAATCGCATCGGCCGAAGAACATAAAATAGACATAATATGCATACAAGAACACAGATACACACACACAGAAGATATCAAATATCACGAAACTAGCAATGGATGGTCGCTCGCCACTGTATCCGCATGGAAAAACTCTGTCAACGCCGCAGTAGGAGGGGTAGGATTGCTTATAGGACCTAGAGCACTAAAAACGCTTAATAGCATAGAGAAAATACAACCTAGAATGATGGTAGCTACATTTAACGGAAACCCCAGAGCAACAATCGTCTCATGCTACAGCCCCACCAATGTTAGTGAAGAAAATGAAATAGTCACCTTCTACGATGAGTTATCCTCATTAGTGCGTAGCATCCCGAAACACAACATGTTAGTCATTGGCGGAGACATGAATGCACAAATCGGGAAAAACGGAAACAACAAATACAGCCTCCACAACACGTCAAATAGAAATGGAAAACATCTAACAGATTTCATGATAGAAAATAGATTAGCATGCCTCAATACAAACTACCAAAAAAGAGAGGGCAAACTATGGACATACACGTACGCAAACAATACTAAAGCTCAGATAGACTACGTCCTTATAAACAAGAAATGGAAGAATAGTGCATTGAATTGCGAGGCATACTCCTCTTTTGAGGGTGTATCCACCGATCACCGAATAGTCACAGCGAAAATACGGTTAAGCCTACGAAAAAACGACAAACGAACAGCAACCACCAAACACTATGACTGGGCCCTATTAAACAACAAAGATGTCAGAGATAAATACGTATTAGAATTGAAAAACAGATTCGAAACACTACAAGAAAAGACGGAAAAAAGTACACCAAACGACGAATACGAAAATTTCGTCAATGCACACCTTGAGGCAGCAGCAAAATACATTCCAACAAAAATTAAAACTAAATATAGAGTCCCATGGGAAACCTTAGCGGTGAGAGAAAAACGTGCACTAGTGAAAACAGCCTCCAAAAACTATCGAAAAAACCCAACAAACACAAATGCCTTAAAACTAAAAACGGCACAATATCAATTAGCAGGCATATATATAAAGGAACAGACAGAATACATTCAAAATCAGATAGATAAGATCAGAGACTCGGTAGAAGATAGACAATCTAGAATTGCCTGGCAAACAATAAACGAAGTGAGCAGAAGAAAGAACACAGCCAAAGCAAAACTTAAAGCAGCAAACCAACAAGAAAGAATAAAACTGTGGAAACAGCACTTCGAAAACTTACTTGGAAACCCACCAAAAATAACGCATGAACCAATCACCAGAATAATTAGCAAACAATTAGACATTAAACTTGGACCGTTCACACAAGGAGAACTCGACTCGGTTCTCAGAAAAATTAAAAATAGGAAAGCTGCAGGACTGGACGAAATTCCCCCGGAAGTATGGAAGACCAGACAATTCGACGACATACTGCTCCGACACTGCAACGCAGTATACAATCAAAATCCGATAGATAGATGGACGAAGGGATGCATACTCCCCTTCCCTAAAAAGGGGGACCTCGGATTAGCCAAAAACTACCGAGGCATAACACTTACATCCATAGCTGCCAAAATCTACAATGCCCTACTACGAAACCGCATAGAACCCAAAATCGACAACATACTTAGAAAAAACCAAAATGGCTTCCGAAGAAATAGATCTACGACCTCACAAATACTAACGATCCGCAGAATCCTTGAGGGTGTACGGGCAAAGAACCTACAAGCGACATTAATATTTGTCGACTTTACCAAGGCTTTCGACTCCATTCACAGAGGAAAGATGGAACAAATCCTACTAGCGTACGGCATACCTAAAGAAACCGTAGCGGCAATAACGATTCTCTATAGAAACACTAAAGTAAAAGTACGATCACCAGATGGAGACACAGAATACTTCGACATTGTAGCAGGAGTACTACAAGGGGACACGCTGGCTCCGTATCTCTTTATCATTTGTCTAGACTACGTACTTAGAACATCGATTGACAAAATCAAAGAGAATGGCTTCGAACTGACGAAGAAAAGAAGCAGAAGATATCCCGCAACAACAATTACCGACGCCGACTACGCCGATGACATAGCGATACTGGCAAATACACCTGACCAAGCCGAAACACTTCTGCATAGCCTGGAACGAGCAGCAGCAAGCATAGGCCTCCATGTTAATGCACACAAAACGGAATATATGTGCTATAACCAAACGGGGGACATCTCCACTCTAGAAGGAACCCCTCTTAAACTAGTAGACAAATTCACGTACCTAGGAAGCAGCGTCGAATCAACCGAAAAGGACATCGAAACGAGGTTAACGAAAGCATGGACAGCTATCAATAGGCTATCGACTATATGGAAATCAGACCTAACCGATAAAATGAAACGCAGTTTCTTCCAGGCAGCGGTCACATCTATACTGCTATATGGATGCACTACATGGACGCTAACAAAACGGCTGGAGAAGAAACTAGATGGCAATTACACAAGAATGCTGCGTGCAATCCTCAACAAGTCCTGGCAGCAACACCCCACAAGACACCAACTGTACGGCCACCTGCCCCCTATCACGAAATCTATTCAAGTTAGGCGAACCAGACATGCAGGACATTGCTGGAGAAGCAGAGATGAACTCATAAGAGATGTACTCTTATGGATCCCCACACACGGCCGCGCAAAAGCAGGACGACCAGCACGAACGTACATTCAGCAGCTATGTGAGGATACAGGTTGTTGTCCTGAAGACCTACCTAGGGCGATGAACGATAGGGAGGAGTGGCGAGAGAGGGTCAGGGATATCCGTGCTGCCAGCACGATATGATGATGATGATGATGATGTCTTGCTTTGTCTCTCTTTTTCTTTCATTCAATATTTGTTGGTTATATGTCTTCCTTCTCTTTCAGGTATTTTTGTCCTCTTTCTTTCTTTCTTTCTTTCTATTTCGCTTTATTTGCCCCTCTCTTTCTCGTTTAAATCATCTCATTCAATATTTGTTGGTTACTTCTTTCCTTCTCTTTCTTTCACTATTCTCTCTCTCTCTCTCTCTCTCTCTCTCTCTCTCTCTCTCTCTCTGCATATTTTCTTTATCTATGTCTTGCTTTGTCTCTCTTTTTCTTTCATTCAATATTTGTTGGTTATATGTCTTCCTTCTCTTTCAGGTATTTTTGTCCTCTTTCTTTCTTTCTTTCTTTCTTTCTTTCTATTTCGCTTTATCTGCCCCTCTCTTTCTCGTTTAAATCATCTCATTCAATATTTATTGGTTACTTCTTTCCTTCTCTTTCTTTCATTCTTGTCTTATCTCTTTCTCTTTTTTCTCTCTCTCCCTTTCTTCATTTTCTCTCTCTCTCTATCTCTCTCTCTCTCTCTCTCTCTCTGTATATTTTACTTTATCTATCACTAATTTGCCTGTCTTTTTCTTTCTTTTAATATTTGTTCATTATTTCTCTTTCTTCTCTTGATGGTATTTTTGTCCTCTTTCTTTCTTTCTTTCTATTTCGCTTTATCTGCCCCTCTCTTTCTCTTTTAAATCATCTCATTCAATATTTGTTGGTTACTTCTTTCCTTCTCTTTCTCTCACTCTTGTACTATCTCTTTCTCTTTGTTTTTCTCTCTCTCACACTTTCTTCATTCTCTCTCTCTCTCTCCCTCTCTCCCTCTCTCTCTCTATATATATATTTTACTTTATCTATCTCTTACTTCGTCTCTCTTTTTATTTCATACAATATTTGTTAGTTATATATCTTCCTTCTCTTGATGGTATTTTTGTCCTCTTTCTTTCTTTCTTTCTTTCTTTCTTTCTATATATTTCGCTTTACCTGCCCCTCTCTTTCTCGTTTAAATCATCTCATTCAATTATTGTTGGTTACTTCACTCCATTCTCTTTTTTTTTACTTCTCACTCTCTCTCTCTCTCTCTCTCTCTCTCTCTCTCTTAATTCATCTCATTCAATATGTTGGTTACTTCACATTCTTTTACTTTTATCCTATCTCTTTCTCTTTGCTTTTCTTTCTTTCTTTCTTTCTTTCTTTCTTTCTTTCTCTTTATGTATTTATATTTGGATTTATCTGTCTCTCTCTTTCTCTCGTAATCAATCTCATTCAGTATTTATTGGTTACTTCTCTTCCTTCTCTGTTTTTACTTCTCATCCTATCTGTCCCTCTTTCTATCTTTCTTTATATTTATTTCTATGATCCCCTCTCTCTCTCTTTCTCAGTCTCTCTCTCTCTCTCTCTCTTTTTCTTCTTTTTCTTCTTGGTCAATATTTATCGTTCATATCTCTCGTTCCTCTTTAAATCTTTTGCTTCTTTTTCTTTGTCACTCCCTCCCTCCTTTCTATATCTCTCCCTCCTCCTCTCTCTTTCTCACTCTTCTACCCCTCTCTTTCTCTTTCTCTCTTTCACTCTCTGTCCCTTTTTTCCTATGTGACTTGGTTTTCATCTCTTACAAATTTTCGTTGAATATTTATAATTTCTCTCTCTGACGTTCTTTTATGAATATCCAATCTCCCCCAACCCGTGCTCTCTCTCTCTCTCTCTCTCTCTCTCTCTCTCTCTCTCTCTCTCTCCCTCTTTCTCTGTCCTTTTATATGTTTATCTGCCTCTTTCTCTCACCTTTACTCGTTCTCGGTCAATATATATTGTTTATTTCTCTTGTTTCTCTTTGTCTTATTCTTATTTGATTTCTCTTGGTTTCTCTCAAACACACACACCTCTCTCTCTCTCTCTCTCTCTGTCTCTCTCTCTCTCTGTGATTATCTATCTCTCTTTCTCTCTTTTTTTACTCATGTTCGGAATATATATATATATATATATTCGCTTTTCTTTCACTAATCCTATTCTATTTCTCTCATTCTCTCTCTGTCTGTCTGTCTGTCTGTCTCTCTCTCTCTGTCTCTCTCTCTCTCTCTCTCTCACACACACACACACACACACAGAGTCTCTTCCAGGCAGCTGTCGTATCGATACTGCTATATGGATGCACAACTTGGACGCTAACTAAACGGCTGAAGAAGAAGCTAGACGGCAATTACACAAGAATGTTGCGAGCAATATTGAACAAGTATTGGAGGCAACACCCCACAGGGCATCAACTATACGGCCACCTGCCTTTCATCACGAAAACTATCCAAGCTAGACGAACAAGACACGCAGGACACTGCTGGAGAAGCAAGGACGAGTTCATAAGTGACGTACTCCTATGGACCCCTGCATATCCTATTTACCAACCCCTCCGCTCGGGCAGGATATGGCACAAGGTCAATTTTTAAGCGGAATTTAACAGGTTTGAATACAGAGTTTTCCTTCTCCTAGACTAGTTGTCTAACCAAGGCTGAAGAACCTAGTCTGTCCTACTATTTACCCATAGCTGGAGGGAGAATAATTGGATTCATACCTTTCCCAAAGGTATTAGTGCTATGTGAAATGCAATCAGTCTCGTCCAGGATTTGAACTCGTGTCGCCGTGTTCATTTCCTACGACGATAACAATTACACCACAGACCCCTGCATATGGCTAAGCAAAAGCAGGACGACTACCTCGAACATACATACAGCAGCTATGTGAGTATACGGGATGTAGCCCTGAAGACCTGCCAGAGCCGATGAATGATTGGGAGAAGTGGCGAGAGAGGTTCAGGGATATCCTCACTAGCGGCACGACATGATATATATATATATATATATATATATATATATATGGACTAGTGGGTAGAGTGTTCGCCAATGGTCCGGGACACCTGTGTTCAATCCCAGGTCGGGTTACACCAAAGACTTTAAAATGGTACTTGATATCTCCTTTCTTAACAGTCAGCAATATAAGGTACGTATCAAGAGTAAAGAGGAGAAATCTAGAGTAAGGCGTTGCGCCCTCCCCTACCACTCGGTGTAGTTGCTATTCAAAAGGGCGCCTTCTGGTTGCCAACTCTACTTAACTTATATATATATAGTATTATTCGGTCCAGTTAAACCAGAGTTAGGAGTAATTCCTTCAGGACAAGGAAATCATTCAGGAGCTGAACATTTAAATCATCTTGATATAGAGCTCAATGTAATTGATTTTTTCAGAGCAATATTACAGATAAAAACTTATATCGGGTTGACTTCCACGAAATGGAAGGAGAGATATACTAACCATATATTTACCTTCTCCTACGAACACCTAAAACACTATACGGCACTATCGAAAACAAAGGGTTAACCCCTGAGATAGAATGGTCCATTTTGAAAAAATCAAATACTCCAAATAGTTTTGACGGTAGATGCAATTTGTGCTTAGAAGAGAAAATACATATTTTGACACATAAATGGCCTGATAAGTTATTAAATAAGAGAAGTGAATTAATAGCTAGATGAAGACATAGGACAAAATTTAAACTATAGACTATAAATTTTAAAAATATAGAAATAAACAGTGAAACCAGACAAAAAACGTATCCAATATACACACAAGGAAAAAATAGGTAGCTAAATAAATAGTATCGAAATTAATATAAGCATTAATATTTCCCTTAAAAGTTAATTATCGAACTTAACTTGAAAAGAAATTAAATAAAATAAAATAAATAAAAAAGTTAAATTACCGTAATTATAACTGACGGAAGAATTTTGGAAATAAAATAAATAGGTAAATAAAAAAACGGAAATTCAATAAAACGAGGATGTAACTCTTTAAATCTCTTCCTCACTTCCTTTCCACACCCCACGTGTCTATTCTCTTTTATTTATCCATTGGATCTGAAAAAGTCCTGTTATATTTTTCTTCGTGTTTTTGGTTTACACCAGAAACAAAAAGAGGATGGAAATGAATTTATAATATTAAAATAACCGGTCTTTGGTTTTTCTTTAAAGTAAAGATATATACATATATATATATATATATATATATATATTGAGAGAGAAAGACAAGATAAGTAGAAAGGAACAGACCATGATAGATTGATAGATAAATCTCAATATGATGACATCTAAAAAAAAAATTTAAGCAAAAAATACACAGCCAATTAGATTTCTGTACGGTTATAAAGTCTGATGGAAACAGTAATCGAACCCATTTCCTTATTCAGTTTGCCGTCCTTTAACCCCGTTAAATAAAGATTTCTAAAAAAAAAAAAAAAAGAAAAAAAAAAGAGTACAACTATTTAAACACATTATTCTTTCGTCTATTTTTTTTATACTCCTCTTTTTTCAATATCAATATTCAATCTATTCAATATATAATATCCACTCTTTTGTGATATTTGCCCTTGATGATCATTTAGGAGTAACTTCCGTTATATTATTCTTTTTTTTTATATTCTTCTCTGGACATTTTTGTGTCGTTTATAGAAAGATCATTTAGTCGCTAATAGTTTCTCCAGTTCTGATTTGTTTGCTCATGTCGTAATCGATTAAAAGAAGCAGGATATTAGTCTTCGATTCTAATCCATCAATCAAACTTTCTAGCTTACACACATGCACACACACAATATATATATATATGTGTGTGTGTGTGTGTGTGTGTGTAATGTTAATATGTACATATATATATAATGTTAATATATGTATATATATATATATATATATATATATATAATGTTAATATATATATATATATGTATGTATAATGTTAATATATATATAATGTTAATATATGTATATATATATATATATATATATATATATATATATATATATATAAACCAGCTCATTGTCCTAGAGGGTACAGTGTTCGGCAATAGTCCGGGAGACATTCAATCCCAGGTTGCGTCATACCAAAGAATTTAAAATGGTTCCAGATGCTTCCTCGTTTAACTCTCAGCAATATAAGGTACGTACCAAGGGTAAAGTGGAGCAATCCAGGGAAAGGAGTGGCGCCCTCCCTTACACCTTGGTGTAGTAGCTATTGAAGAGGGAGCCTTCTGGGACTTGATAACCCGTTCTTTAACACTCAGCAATATACAGTATGTATCAAGGTTAAGTGGAGTCGCCAACAACAACAACAATATATATATAAAAAGTTCCAAGCATTGTAATTTAACACTAATAATTTTAGCCAATATTAGTCGTACAGTTAAATGGTTCCGAGCATGGCTAAGTCTCACAAACAATTCAATCAAGCGTCAGGTATTTAGTGACACGGCGTAAAATGATGAAACAGTTCTATTTCTAACCACTTAATTTAGCATAAATCAACAAAGTTAAATGTTTCTAAGAATAGCTATGTATCACTAACAATTTAATCAAACATCAGGTTTTTGATTACATGCCGTTAAATGATCCAACAGTTATATTTCTAACAATTCAATTTAGCATAAGTTATTTGTTTGCACGCAGTTTAAATGGTCAAACAGTTCAGTTTGATCCATGGATATGACCCTATCAGGCACTATCATTCAAGGCCAGTGTGGATTTAGTAGCAATGATAATGAAAGGACTGGAGCTTCATTATCAGTTTGTTTAGTTACATATCCAGGACTCTCGTTTTTTTTGCGGGGTGTCTTGTCCATTTGCAGAGATGCAGCCGGTCCATTCTACAGCACCAGCCAACAGGGCAACAGTTAAGCGTAAGCTATGAAAAGCAAGGTATCTGTTGCATAATTATTCTATATAAATATCAGATATCATTTTGTCAAGATTTTTGAACTAGTGAATATCTTCGGGAAATTCTCAAATTCATAGAAGGAACCAAGATGTGTGCAAGACAGAATACTAATTTTTTTTCGACACCCACAGTGGAAATAAACTTCCATTAATTTACTTATTTGAAAAATATATTCGAAAAGAGAGAAAAAAAACAGAAGTAAAGGTATTTTATCAACCATGCTTAAAATTATTGAAAGAGCAATTGCTCTGATTATGTACACGGTCATCTAAACTTGGGCCTTTAAGTATGTTAGATTAAATATCATTAGCAATTTTTTATGTGTTTGCTTAGTTTTATATCAAAGGTCATCCAAGCACACCCAAGTTGGTTGGTGTTTTGGTTCAGTTCGGTTTTTTTAGCATATTAACATTTGTTAGTTATTTAATTCTAAATCCTTTTTAGATATCTTCATCAAAAATACGATTTGTAAACTCATTGTTTGTAGGTAACTTTTTAAAAACAGCCGGAGCTCATTTATTTGCACATAGTTAAATGGCTTCTACTATTCTTTACTAAACATCAATAGTTTTATTTGCACAGAGTTAAATAGTTTCACGTATTTAATATAACATCAGTCATTTGCTTGCACACAGTTAAATATGATTTATTAGTGAATAGTTTGTTGGTCATTTTATTTAAAAGATTGTTCAATTATACAAGTTTAATGGCTATAGTTATAATCTGCGCCTAGAATTCAAGAAGAAACCACAATGATATCAACAAGAAAAATTTACTCAAAATTTACCCTAAATAGCACTAAGTCTCTTTAAAGCATCCTTTCTCAACAAATTCTTACAATTACACTAGTATAATGACTACCATTGTAATCTGCGTCACGAGTGCTACAAGAAACCAAAACATGAAAAATTTACTCAAAATTTACCAAGTCTAAGTAGCACTAAGTCATAGCTACTTTAAAGCTTCATTTCTCCATGAAATCTTTCAACCACACAAGGTTATTGGCTATTATTGTAATATAGCCATGATACGGATACATGAAATATACAGATATGTAAAAACGTTCACATGCATAGGAATCCGAAAAACACTCAAAACACTGACGACTCTCTTGGTTCAGGTACGAACCTTCTTTACATTTAGGTTTTCGACACGAGGGGTAAAGTGTATTGTTAAAGATTTAATTCGGCTTTAAATTACCCGAAAAGATGTAAAACATAAGAACCAACCAACCAACTAATCCATATATAGAGACCCTTTTAAAACCCTTGTGAACTCTGCATCATATGCAAATTTTCGGGGATTCTCGGAAGGGGGTCCTCGTTGTGTAATGGTTAAAGCAATGGACTGCGGGATCGTTTTAAGCGAGTTCGAACTTCAGTCGTGCTATTGCGCTCGAATTCGGACAAATACTCATTGGAAAAGGTATGAACCTCATTGTCCTCCCCGTGTGACTTGGCATAAAATATTTATCCCAGGACGGGAGTTTATTTTTCGCACGTGTGAAGTCGGGGCAGTCTGGCACTTGATCCCTTGCAGAATAAGTCCTAGTTAAGAGTCCTTTCTCGGGCATAGGGGAACTGGCAGATAATGTGGGGGTTAACTTGGGGCTAGACTGACCGCCGCTGGCAAGGGTTTTTTTATTTTTCACGTTACACATACTCACCAGACCACTTCATCCTCCTACCCCTAGTATAATGGAAGATATGGGCCTCTAGGTTTAGATATAATATTATTATTTATCGTAGTTGACAATTCCAATATCACGTGTAATAATTTTAAAGGCGAATAGGACATTTAGCGAGAATAAATTGAGGCGAAAATGAAGCTGAAAAGGAACATGCAAAAGAAGGCAATTCGATAGGCAAACAACACAATGAATAATTTTCGACACGAGGGGACATCCAAAATATAACAAGGTTTTAATACGCGCGGACAAGCAAATAATTAAGGTGCCGGCTATATTACTAGCAGACAAGACTTAAACAATATTTTTCTTTCCTTTTCTTTCCTCTCTTTCTGTCTTTTCTCTTGAACCTTGAGAAGGTAGCAAAGTCCATTTAGATGTTTAGAGTTCATGAAATGGATCTTTTCATTCTATTTCTATTCTTTTCTTCATGCATATAATTCTTTATGCTTCTCTCTTTAAATTGAGAGGGAGATCATCCAATTGCAATACTTAGGAAGGGTGATGGGAGAAAACGGTTTTAGGTTTACTTAGCTTTTCGTCGACGGGTTTCTTCAGAGAGTATTTTCTCTTTTAGGGGCTAGCAGGATTCTATGGAGCTCGGCTTGAAGGCATCTGCTATCTCCTGTCCAAGAGCTCTATTTCGCTTCTTCGCCCGGAGTTTTGGCGACAGTTTTAACACATCTTATCACGCCAACTGCTGTCCTAAAAACCGAATTCTTTATTCCTATTTCCGCTGACGAAAAGGATGCTACTTCCGGCTTTAGGTTTCTGGGCAATCATTTGGCCTCTTTCTTCTTCTTCTTCCACCTCCCCCTGTCATGCTATTCCTTCGGGCTACTATACTGACCTCTGTATCCCCCTTCTCTATCATCCCGGGTGAGGTTATGGAGTACAGATAGCTTGACCTACATTCTAATTTCCTCTTTTAACGGTCAACCTTTGGGGCCTGTCATTTCAAACACGGAGGGGTAGGGGAAATTTCTTGTTTCTCTCCTCTCAGTGGTAGACCACGTGACACCCGTTAAATAGTACCAATGCTGTTCTTCTTTCCTTTTTTCTTCTCGTTTGTTTGTTAACCATATGCTTCAAGCATTATCGTTTTTTTGTCTTCAGTTTCACCATTTTTTCAAGCAACAATGCTTACAAATCTTTCTTTTTTCTTTCTTTTTTCTTTCTTTCTATTTTTTCTTTCTTTCTTCTTATTCGTTTGTTAACGATCTCCTTCAACCGTTATTTGCTTCTGTGTCACCTTTTTTTTTCAAGCAACAATGCTTACTGATTTTTCTTTCTTTCTTTCTTTCTTTCTTTCTTTCTTCCTTTTCAATCGCCTGTTAACCCTCCCTATGGACCATTATCTTCTATTTTGCCTGCGTTTTACCTGTTTCTATTCAAACAAAAATACCAACTGATTTTTTCTTTATTTTCTTTTTCTCTTTTTTCTTCTTTCCTTTTCTTTTATTTCTTTCTTTTCTTTTTTCTTTTCTGTCACTTGTTAATTCTCTCCATGAAACCCCATCGTATTGTTTTGGCCTCCGTTTAACCGTTTTTCTTCCTCGCAAAGTCCACTAATACTGGCTGATTCTTTCTTTCTTTCTTTCTTTCTTTCTTTTTCCATGTTTTTCTTTCGTTCTTTCTACATTTTAATCTTCTTTCTTTCTTTCTTTCTTTCTTTCTTTCTTTCTTTCTTTCTTGTTTGTTAACCATCTACTTCAACCGTTATCGTTTTTTCTCTCATGTTTTACCTTTTTTTTCAAGCAACAGTGCTTACTAATTTTTCTTTCTTTTTTTCTTTCTTTCTTTTTTCTTTCTCCATATTTCTTTCTATATTTGAAACTTCTTCCTTACTTTCTTTTTTTCTTTCTTTCTTTGTCACCTTTATCGCTATTCTTTCATCGTTTCTCCTGCAGTTTCTTTCAAAGATTCTTTATTCTTCGGCTTCCTTGATTTTTTTACGATATTGAATTTAATCAACGTGTATATAATAGCAATACAGCACGAAAAAAGAAAAAAGATACTAGTAAAACTGTTGATGCACACACACACTTACACACACACACACTCACACTCACAAACACACATACTTACACACACACACACTCACACTCACACACACTTACACCTTCACACACACACACACATACACACACACACGCACACACAGATAGATATATATATATAATACCAAAACATTATACTAAAATTGTATTCAAATTGATAAGTAAAACAAATAGTAGAAAGAAATTAAGTGACGTGTACTTATGTAATAATTTTTCTTATCTTATTTTTCAGTCTGTTTTATTATTATAGTGTGGGTGCGCGCTCGCACGTGTGTGTGTGAGTGTGTGTGTGTGTGTGTGTGTGTGTGTGTGTGTGTGTGTGTGTGTGTGTGTGTGTGTGTGTGAAAAATAAATTACTCAAAGAAAGATCTTAAACGGTAAGAAGATGTAGAGTAAATGGACAACAGATATTAATAAAAAAAATAAATAAATAAATAAACATGACTGCTTAAACGAGACAAAGAATATAAAATGTAGTCTGAATAAATTAGTCTCATGACAAATTTGTTGAACAAACTTAAAATTTATGTACATAGGAAGATCGGCTGGAAAATAGTGCTGGCTAATCTCTAAAAAATGACGGACATAAGGTATGAAGGGGAAGGAGACAAAATAAACAAGGAGAGAACTTTAATGGGAAGTAAGAGACAGAGAAAAAGACAGAGAGAGACAGAGACATAGAGAGCGAGAGAGAGACAGACAGACAGACAGAGACAGAGAGAGGTGCAGACAAGGAGACAGCCCAAAAAAGAGAAAACAGAAAATGATAAACAAACAAAAGCTAAAATAATAGAAAGAATATATATATATATATATATATATATATATATATATATATATATAAAGAGCGAATATATATGTATATATATATATACATATATAAAGAGCGAATATATATGTACACACACATATATATATGTATATATATATATATATATATATATATATATATATAAAGAGCAAATATATATATATATAAAGAGCGAATATATATATATATGTATATATATATATATATATATATATATAAAGAGCGAATATATATATATATATAGAGAGAGAGAGAGAGAGAAAGAGTGAATATACATATATATATATGTGTGTATATATATATATATATATATACACACATATATATATATATATATATTTCCAGGAAGGAGTAGCGCCCTCCCCTACACCTTGGTGTAGTAGCTATCGAAAAGGGAGACTTCGGATCACCCTCGACTATGGTCGCCAACTTTACTTTACTTACTATATATATGTATATCCGCTCTGTTGTTTTAGCTTTTATTTGACTATCATGTTCTCTATTTCTTTTTCTTAACTATTTCCTTGTCTGTATATATATGAGACAATTGAGGTAATAAAAGAGGCTGTGACAAAGGTCATTGACATACTCACACAAGAGAACTTCCATGGGGCCTTCCAGAAGTTGTTGGAACGGTACAACAAGTGCATTGCAGCCGAAGGAGATTACTTCGAAGGGGACTTGAGTTATCAATAAAAGTATCCATACAAAAAAAGTCGGGAAACTTATTTAATAATCCTCGTATATATAAATATATATATATATACATATATATATATATATATATATATATATATATATATATATATATATATATATATATATATATGTACTGTTTTCACCCTCAAATTAAGCGTGTATATCATCTGAAGAGACAAAGATTATATTCTTCGCCGAAATATATTTATAAAGACGATTTAAACGTGGTTGTGTTTTCCTCTAGCTACCTTATATATATATATATATATATATATGCAAATTGTGTCCACTGAATGAAAAAAAGACTTTAAAATGAATAGGTTCACAAAAGAATTTCTTTTTATGTTGTTTCCTCTGATACTTGTTTCTGACGTTTTACGACGTCAAGATGTCATGACGTCAATTTTTCTGAAAGTATATATATATATATATATAAAGGAAATATTCAATTCTGTTTATTTATCTATTTATTAATGATTATATGCCAACCCTTGACGTTTCGGTTCTTTTTTATTAAACGATCTTCAGGATAATAAGTGGATGCTATGCATCATCTGAAAATTATTACCAGATGAAAAACTGAAAATGAAAAGGATTAGAGAATTCTTTGCGTTCTAATGTTGTCAGGCGGATCGGTTTCAAAATGTGGTGACGTAATTAACATTCGAAATGGATTTCTAACAAGGATAAAGTATTTGCTATGAATTTGAGATTAAAAAAAAAAGCCTTTTCATTTGAATTATAAATTTGAAAAGAAATCTCATAAATATCGTCGACGTGTGTTGTTAAGAAAATTTTTAAAAACATTTCTCATTTTTAAAATATATTATTTTTTTTGTATTTCCATTTTTATATTATATAGTATTACATATCACGGGATTTAATTTCATTTTTCTCAAATATATATGAATATATATATATATGCACACACTCACACACACAGCCCCCACCCACCAAACACACACATTTATTGAAAGATATTCCAAATTTATGTAATTTACCGGCTGTTATTGAAAAAAGTTGCAGTTTCATCGGAGACTCACTGCACAAAATACTTTTAATAAAATAAAAACAAGACACATTACTCCTATCTTCAGAAATTATATAAGAGATCATTCAAGATGCGATGAAAAAGTATCGAGACTGAAACTTAAATCAGACTTAATTAGAAAATCCAAATGTTAAACAAATCTATGTGCACTGATGAGTATTAAAGTGATTAAATCCCTTGATTTCCAAATAGTAATGTTAATGGCCGCTAGTTGGCGTGACGAGGTTGCATAGAAAAGAGCGCGGCAAAGTCAAAATCTCTCTCTTTTTACATTATTTAGGATTACATGCTGTTTATATCAGTTACGATTTCATAATAACGAAGTTACATATCATTACGTACTGTTTATGTAACAATGGGTCGATAATGTATACGTTACTTACTATGTGTTTACATTAAGTACGATTTCATTCTATTAACGTTACATAGAATTGATTCTGTATAAGTTACATAGGATTGCATTATATTTACGTTTCATAGGCCTTCATATTGTTTGTGTTACATTGTATTGTTACATAGCCATACATGAATACGTGAAATGTACATAGAATATTCATAACTCATATATAGATAACATAGGGATCCTGAAACACAAAACAACTTTACGACTTCTTAGTTCAGGTACGAAACTCTTTTATTACCTTTGAGTTAAAAGGTTCTTCGACATAAGGAGAGCGGCACACTCTTTCTATGCTGACTTTTTCATCTAAGCTCCCCATCACGTGCGGCACCCGTAGCGCGTAAATTCGTCTGGCCTCGCCTAGGTCTCAATCTCAACTAACTGACTTTTCTCAAATCTCAGCCCACACTTCCGTTGCATGACGTCATTCACGTCCCCCTATCTGGGATTTCTATTGTGTCATCTCTGAATGACACATCCGCTCCGCACGCGCGTGAACACCTGCCCTCATGTTGCCCCTAAGTAACCCATGCGCTAAGTGAAAGGTTCTCAGCCTAACTAAACCGAAAGGCAAGATCTGTAAAACGAAATCCCTCGGCCGTTATATTACAGTATGACATTGTGCAAAGATTACTTAGGATTTTATTCTGCTAAGGTTACACCTATATAACATCGGTATACATTATTTAAGATTTCATTCTATCTTTGTCTCTTTGTATCTCTCCATCTCTCTCTCTCTCTCTCTCTCTCTCTCTCTCTCTCTTTATCTATCTATCTATCTATCACTTCGATCTTCTCTCGCATGACTGTATGCGTTTCCAGACAGAGGTGGAGGCTCTGATGCCTTTGCATATGTATCCATGCAACACTTGCCATTCTATTAAGAATTCTTTACTTATAACCAAAAACTCTTCAGCTATAAGATATGACTTTTCTATATAATGTTGTTTTTATGTATCATGTTATTTCTGTTTTTATTCTATTAAAATCTTTCAGAAAAATGGTGTAATGGTTAGAGCGATGGACTGCGGAATCGTAATAAGCGAGTTCGTACTCCAGTCGCGCTACTACGTTCACTTTCGGGCAAATACCCTTAGGAAAGGTATGAACCCCCTTATCCTCCCAGCTATGGGGTAATAGTACCACTACTGTTCTTCTAGGAGAATGGCTTTGGCATTAAATAACCTACTAAGGTTGATATGCTATAAGTAAAGAAACCAAACCAAACCAAACCAGAAAATACCCTGCACATTCGGCTTGGGCCGTAGAATAAGCAAAGTACCTCTCTGCAGAAGGGTGGGCCCCATTATGTGTCCTAGATGTCACACTAAACAATCTGATGGTGAGGCTCCAGTCTTAGAGCTTTGGCGAATGTGAAGTACTCCTTTATATCAACTACTCTCCAGTCCACTCGAACCAGGAGGGGCAGAAAACAAATTATGGGTAGGATCATCATCATTATCGTCATCATGTCGTGCTGCTAGCACGGATATCCGTGACCCTCTCTCGCCACTTCTTCCTATCATTCATCGCCTCTGGCAGGTCTTCAGGGCTACATCCCATATCCTCACATAGATGCTGTATATATGTTCGAACTGGTCGTCTTGCTTTTGCTTGGCCATATGTGGGGGTCCATAGGAGTACATCACTTACGAGCTCGTACTTGCTTCACCAGCATGTCTGGTTCATCTGACATAGTTTTCGTGATGGGAGGCACGTAGCCGTATTGTTGGTGCCTTGTGGGGTGTTACCTCCAGGACTTGTTCATGGGTAAGATAAAAATGTTTGATCATTTACTAAAACCATTTAACTTTGTGCAAATTTTGTTTGATAGCTATGTTTTAATCAATTTAACTAAGTGCAAATAAAACTTAATGTTAGCCAGCGATTCTTGAAACTATTTACCTGGGTGTAAACAAATCATCCCTGGTTCGTTTTAAGATTGTTACCTAAAAATATTCGTTTACAAAACATAAATTTAATATGTTTAAACAGGATTTGCCATTAAAAAGCTAACAAGGGTTGATATGCCGTAAAGCACCCTCAACCAGAAAATAAAATATTGTTTATTCGCCACGATTTATTTTACGTTGTTTAGCAAGAAAAATATTATACCATAATGCAAGTATCGAGATTTTATTCGTCTCGAATGATTATGGCTGTGAATTAAGATATTCAGATAAAACCTGGGTCCAGTCAACTGGGGCTATCGAACACACGGAGGGGTAAGATTCCTGTGCAGGGGTAAGATTTCCCAGCGAGTGTCCTAGATATGACACTAAAACATCTCAGCCCAGTCGGCTTGGGCGGTAGATTATACCGACTGGATTTCCGCAGAGGGATAAGCCCCCCCTCCCAACGAGTGTCCTAGATATGACACTAAAACATCTCAGCCCAGTCGGCTTGGGCGGTAGATTATTCCGACTGGATTTCCGCAGAGGGATAAGACCCCCTCCCAACGAGTGTCCTAGATATGACACTAAAACAATCTGGTGGTGAGGTTCAAGTAATGCTGGAGCTTTAGGGATTGCGGAGTACTCCTTCATTGCTATTGCTTCCAGGTCTACTCTGGCCCGGATTTGTAGAACCTGGTGGGGTCCTATCTTCAGTTCATATAGAACTAAACTGTAATTACGCAAAACTATACAGTTTACGAGCCGCCGTAGTCATTGACCTCCATGTCAATGCACACAAAACGGAATATATATGCTATAATCAAACTGGTGACATCTCCACACTTGACGGAACCTCTCTGTAACTAGTAAGCAAATTCACTCACCGAGGAAGCATCGTCTCATCAACCGAAAAGGACATCGACACGCTGCTAACGAAGGCATGGACAGCTAACGATAGCCTATCGATCATATGGAAATCAGACCTGACCGATAGCGGCACGACATGATGATGATGATGATGATGATGATGATGATGATGATGATGATGATATAGTTTAAAATTAACTGTCTTTCTATTTAACTGTGTGTAAACAAAAAAAAAACTGTACTTATGCGAAACTGAATTATTTGAAATAGAACTGTTTTGACATTTGACAAAACTGCACGTATACTAAGCTGAATTGTTTGGAACTTTTCTAAAAATGACTTAAATCGAAGTTAAATGACCTGAAAAGGGTTAATTCGCAGTAAAACAAAACCCCCCTCCCAACCAACCAACCAATCAGATACGACCATCATGAGAAGATAAATCTTTAAGTAGTCTATATCATAGCCCATTTAACTTCAGGTTTGGTTTGGTTTGTTGGGTTTTATGGCATATCAACCTTTGTAGGTTATTTAACGCCAAATCCATTTTTATGTAAATAATCTTTTCTATTTCAAACAATTCAGTTTAGTATGAGTAGACATTTAATTGGGAAAAAAACATTTCTATTTCAAACTATTCAAGCAGTTATATGTAACAATTCAGTTAAGTGTAAATACAGTTTCAATGTCGAAAAACAGTTGTATTTCAAATAATTCAGTTAAGAATAAGCACGCAGTTTAAATGTTAGCGACCATAGTTGAGGGTGACCCGAAGGCTCCCTTTTCGATAGCTACTACACCAAGGTGTAGGGGAGGGCGCTACTCCATTCCCAGGATTGCTCCACTTTACCCTTGAACCGTACCTTATAATGCTGAGTGTTAAGCAAGGTGGTATCAAGTTCCATTTTTAAAGTCTTTGGTATGACTCGACCTGGGATTGAACCCAGGTCTCCCGGGCCATTGGTGAACACTCTAACCGCTGGGCCAATGTCCCGGTTTCAAGCTAATCAGTTTACTCAAACAATTCAGTTTAACATAAGAATGCTGTTCTATTTAACCCATAGATAAGGCCCTATCAGGTGCTACCACCCCGGGCCAGAGAGGACCTGGGAGCGATGGCAATGAAGGGGTAGTCCGCATTCCCCAAGGTTCCTGCACTGCTGGAACCTCACCATCAGATTGTTTAGTGTCATATCTAGGACACTTATGGGGTGGGGTCTTACCCCTCTGCAGAGAAGAAGTTGGTGTATTCTACAGCCCCAGCCGACTGGGCTAATAGCGTTTTGACGAACTTGTAATAGAAACATTTAAAAAATGGACAACATTTAACTTCAGTATCTTATAGTAAAGTGATATATGGGTGTCTAGACCCCTCAATGTTACTTAGACGAAAAGAAAAAAAAAAAAAAATAAACAAACCAGTTTTGGTAATTTTTAAAGAAAAGTTTTTGTAAAACTCAGGATTTCTCAAATATTCTTCAGATCGAGTTGCTTATGACTTTTTCTTTTTTTCTTTTTTCTTTTAAAGTCAAAATTCCTCTTAATTCACACGTTTGAACCGTCTTTAAAAAACGGAAGAATTCGAGTGACACAATGTCTGTCAATAAAAAATTTGTAACCGTGTGGGATCAGTCTTGGTAAATTGAGTTTTCTTCTGATATTCTTTACGTTATTTAGACTGTTACGCGGCCTATTTCACAAACGATTACAAACTGTGTGCGTTAAGGACGAGTTCATACTTTTTACGTTACATAAGATTATATACTGTTCATATCAGTTATTATTATATGTTACGGCGTTACATACGATTACATACTACTTACCTTACAGAGGAGTACATAATATATACATAACTTACGATTTCATATTGTTTACGCTATATAGAATTATATACTATATAGGTTACATAGGGTTGCATATTGTTTACATATTGTATACGTTACTTACGATTTATACTGCTAACGTTTCATAAATATTGTGAACTATATACGTTACTTATGATTTCATACTGTATACATTACGTACAGTTTTATAGTCTTTAAGTTACATAGAATTCCATTTTATATATGTTACAAAGCATTACAAATTGTTCATATTTTATTTTATTATGTTTACGTTACTAACAATTTCATATTGTATGCATAACTTATAGTTTCATACAGTTTAAGTTACACTGGATTACGCACTGTATACGTTACTTAAGATTTCATATTGTTTATGTTAAAATGCATTACACGCCATTAACCTTATTAACGATTTCATTCTGTTCATGTTACATGGGGTTACATAGAGTTTAGGGGAAAGGGGTTACCGAGACGTTATGGCTAACGTGCTGGAGTGTGATCACGAGGTATAAGTGTGACCTGATAGTTCGAGCACCAGAAGCTTTTTTTCGTTCACTTTCGGACTAATAGAGTCGGAAAAAGTTATGAACCTCCATATTTTCCAGTTATTAGTTAAATAGTATCATTGCAATTCATCTTCAAGGATGGCTTTGGCATTACCTATCCCTCGACAGTTTATATACCAGTGAATTTAGAAGCTAAAACAAACTGTGGTATTTACGTTAATTATGATGTTTTTACTGTTTATATAATATAGGCTGACGTTTAATATACGCTCCGTACGATTTCTTGTTGTATACGTTACATTCGGTTACATATTGTATTTGTTACTAAGAAAACTATATCGTTAGTGTTATTTATAACAGAGTGATGTTTACATTACTAACGGTAACACATTGTTTATTCTACTTACTATTTCGTTGTGGGTGCGTGACTCACATTTTCATATTGTGTACGTTACCAACGTTTTCGTATTGTTCACGTGACCTCCGATTTAATTTAATGGTTTACGTAATCTACCATCAAAACGGAATATATGTGCTCTAATCAAACAGGTGACAACTCCACACTAGACGGAACCCCTCTTAGACTAGTAGACAAATTCACTTACCTATACATTCAGCAGCGATGTTAGGATAAGGGATGTAACCCTGAAGACCTGCCAGAGGCGATGAACTATAGGGAAAAGTGGGGAGAGAGGGTCAGGGACATCTGTGCTTGTGGCACATGATGATGATGATGATGATGATGATGAACCTACCATATTCATGTTTGCGTTTCTTACAACTTCATATACTTTGTGTTACCAAAGTTTTTGTACTGCTTTGAGGGAAAGTATGCGAGCCGTTGTGGCTTACAAGCTTGACTGAGATATCTTTGTGAACAATTTCCTACTCCAGTCGGGATATTCCGATTACTTTCAGACAAATACCCTTTATGCACCCTCGTCTATGTGTTAAACATAACCACACCATAACGGATGTGGCAGTAAATAACCCTTTAAAACATTAAATATTAAATAACCCATTAAACATTAAACATTCAATTATTAAATAATAAATTTAAAGATAACCCATTAAACATTAAAAATTAAGTAAAACAAATCGTAAAATGAAAAATATTTACCTATAAACTATTCGCATACAAATCAGATATACAAAAAATGCTTATATATATATATATATATATATATATAAACAAAAATCTAGATTTGGCATGAAATAACCCACAAGGATTGAAATGCCATAAAACAATCGCCATTATAAGCAGTTTATGCTCATCGACTGGATTTGCCTGACTCTCCCTGGTCTTTGGTTCCTATCGTCCTTTAAATGTCCTCTAGAATACATCCTGTGTCTAAAAAGACTATGTACGTGGTGCATTCTATAAGTTTCCAGGGATTTTCTACAGGCATTTACAATTGTCGTAGACTCTTCAAAATTTAGTATGTTATTTCTATAAATTTTATGAGATGACTAATTTTTATGATTTCAGGTTTAAGTGAACAGCTACAGCAGACTTTGGAATACACCCTACTAAAGCCTGATTGTCAAAGCCGGTGAATTTCAAAAATGCAATCTGGACGTGAGGAAGTCAATACACCAGAGTTCATTGGCCAAAGGGTTAGGATTAGGGTTACTATGTTAAGGTTTTAAAGGAATTCAGGAAGAGATTCCATCGAAAGAGGCCAGCACTCTTTAAATCGTGCTAGTGCCATTTCCACCAGGACAATGCACCAGTCTGCAACCCCAACCTTGTCACAGACTATTTGACCAAGATGGGCATCAAGACAGTTTCTCATCCTCCCTATAGTCGAGACTTTGCTCCCTGTGACTTTTGGTTATTCCCTAAGCTCAGAGGCTGTTGTTATGAGACAATTGAGGAGATGAAAGAGGCTGTGACAAAGGTCATTGACATACTCACACAAGAGAACTTCCATGGGGCCTTCCAGAAGTTGTTGGAACGGTACAAGAAGTGCATTGCAGCCGGAGGAGATTACTTCAAAGGGGACTAGAGTTTCATTAGTGTACCATCAACAAAAGTGACCATATGAAAAAAGTCTTGAAACTTATTTAATGATCCTTGTATATAGATAAAACAAAAAAACAAAAACAAGAATTGGCATGAAATAACCCACAAGGATTGAAATGCAATAAAACAATCGCCATCTTGAGCAATTTATGCTCATAGACCGTATATGTCTGACTCTCCCTCGCCTTTCGTCCCTATGGTCCTTCGCTCTTTGAACGTCCTCTAGAATACATCCTGTGTCTAAAAAGACTATGAACCTAAGTTCTTGATTGTTGGCCAACATTGGCGCAACCACATGTTGATAACGTCGCTCTTGAATTTGACCTTACTTTAAGCCGTACCCAGTATGCCTTGTTCCTTTTTACTTGGTCGATTTGTGAGATGGGAGAAAAGTGGCCGTCCAACAGTTGTTTTGAGGGCGGTAGCTTCCAGCTTTTGTTCCAAACAACGCGCTTTAAATATCGTGTACCATTAAACAATTAAAAAAAAATTCATATCGTCTATGTAACGTAATAATCTTAACGGAAAAACGAAGATAATTAGACAAAAATTAATAAAGTCTAATAATTAGTCGTATTAGTTAATGAGTTGTCATATAACCGAGATGCAGTTATCAATTAAATAATTATTGTTAATCTGTTAATGGGTTAAAAAAAAAGATGTTTTTAAAAAATGTTAAAAATTAAAACGGAAAATAAATCCCAATTTTCCTCGTAAACAATTCCTAAATCAATTACAATTATTGATATTTGTACGCAGGGATGAAAAAAATAGATGTAATTGGATGTAATTTAGCAAATAAAGAGAAAGAAAAAGAGGGATAGAGAGAGAGAGAGAGAGAGAGAGTGAGTATGTGAGAGAGGATGGGGAGAGTGAGATTTCCAAATACCATTTTGAACAAATAGGAAAAACGATTTGACTGTTTTCGTATTGGAATTTGAAGAACTGTTTGAATTGCCAACGCTAATCAAATCAATTATTCGGAAAAACCAATTGATACTTTAAACTTGGAAGAAAAGGTGAGAAAGAACAAAAGATTCGTCCATAGAAAAGGTGTGGTTGGTATAACCAAAGAAAAGAAATTAGTGTATATATCATCTCCCCCTTTGACCGGTTTGTTGATTTTAATGGCAGGCCGACTCGTCTGGCTTTATTTTATGCCTACAGATTACGGATTTGCATACACTGAATTGTAGGAAAACAATAAATACGTGACTTATTTGTATTTTCTTCCGGTTATTCATTGTTAGTATATCACGGATATCATCATCATGATGTCGTGCTGCTAGCACGGATATCCCTGACCCTCTATCGCCACTTCTCCCTATCATTCATCGCCTCCGGCAGGTCTTCAGAGTTACATCCCGTATCCTCATATAACTGCTGTATGTATGTTCTAGCTGGTCGTCCTGCTTTTGATCGGCCATATGTGGGGGTCCATAGGAGTAGATCACTTATGAGCTCGTCTCTTCTTCTCCAGCAGTGTCCTGCGTGTCTGGTTCGTCTAACTTTGATAGTTTTCGTGATGGGATGTAGGTGGCCGTATAGTTTGTGCTTTGTGGGGTGTTGCCGCCAGGACTTATTCAATATTGCTCGCAAAATTCTTGCGTAATTGCCGTCTAGCTTCTTCTCCAGGCGTTTTGTTAGCGTCCAAGTGGTGCATCCATACAGCAGTATCGACACGACCGCTGCCTGGAAGAAACTGTGTTTCAATTTATCGGTCAGGTTTGATTTCCATATGATCGATAGCTTATCGATAGCTGTCCATGCCTTCGTTAGCCGTGTGCCGATGTCTTTTTCGGTTGATGAGACACTGTTTCCTAGGTCGGTGAATTTGTCTACCAGCTTCCGAAAGGTTCCCTCTAGTGTGGAAATGTCGCCTGCTTGATTAAAGCACATATATTCAGTTTTGTGTGCATTGATATGGAGGCCAATGCCAGTGTCGGCTCGTTCCAAACTATGCAGTAGTGTTTCGGCTTGGTTGGGTGTATTTGCCAGTATCGCTATGTCATCGGCGTAGTCGGCGTCGGTAATTGTTTTTGCGGGGTACCTTCTGCTTTTTTTCTTTGTCAGCTCGAAGTCGTTTCCTCTGATTTTATCGATCGATGTTCTAAGCACGTAGTCTAGCTAGATGATAAAGAAGTATGGGGCTAGTGTGACCCCTTGTAGTACTCCTACTACAATTTCGAAGTATTCTCTGTCTCCATCCGGTGAATCTACTTTCTCTTTGATGTTTATGGAGAATCACGGATATATTGATTCTAATATTTATCATTGCCGAGTAGGAACTCTATTAAATATCATCCCTTTATCATGCAACACATTGAGTAGATAATTCTAGAGACGTTTTTTTAGTTGGGAGGCACACAGTTGTCGGATATCAGTTATAACAATCTACTAAAAAGTACTTTCACTTATCTGTATGGTTCCAACAGTTTATTGGTTGGTTGGTATTTTATGGTATTTCAACCCTTGTGGGTTATTCAATAATAAATTATCTTTATTTGAGAATTAATTTTTATTTATTGCGGACTTTTTGTCCTCATCTTGGTAGTTTTTTTTTTTGTGTTGTTTCTTCTTTCACTACGTTTCGGCCAAATTTCACCTCTGGCCCTCTTCAGGTTATTAACCCTGTACAGAGGCAGTGGTGAAAGCGCCACTCTTTTCCATGGATTGCTTCACTTTATCCTTGATACGTTCCTTATAATGCTGAGTGTTAGGAAAGGAGGTATTGAGAACCATTTTGGGCTATTTGGTATAACTCCACCTGGGATTGAATCCCGTTCTCCCGGGTTATTGTCGAACACTCTACCCTATAGACCAATCGTAAGCTAATCGTTTGTAGATAACTTCATTTTTAACCTAGTTGTTGAAGCTAATTTATTTGGACAAAGTCAAAAGGTTTCAAGTATTGTCATCTAAACCCAATAATTGTATCTACCGTAATTAACGGCATATAAAACGCACAGGTGTATAAGACGCACCCAAATTTCAACCGGGCAAAGTGCTAATATTAAACGTGATGAAATTTATATAATGAGTATTATCAATGATAACACTTTTAATCTGCATAATAGCTATTTAAATAATGACAATACGTATATGAAAGTTACTCTAAAGTCTAAGGTAATAGGAGTTGCCATGCAGCTAATTTCGGCTGACTATCGCAATTTTTAAATCTACGAATAGCATATAATGTTGCATAGTCACAACCATGATACATATACATGCGGAAACAAAACCAATAATAATGACGAACGAACACACTTCTTTAGAAAAATATTCCTCTCACACTTTATTCGAAATGGTTGCGAAAGGGTTACGAAAGGTGAAAGGTGAGTTGGAGACTGAACAAACTGCAACATATTGACCCCCAGTTCCTTTGTCTTTAGCAGCACTTCTTTCTCATTCTGCTGGGCTGCTCAATCGGGGATCCTGAGGGTCCATAGCCCTCTGCTAGGTGCTGGTTCTCACTACAGCATCTTATCTCCAACTGACTGAACCTGTCTGTGGCCCCGGGTTATATAATTGTTTGACATTCACCTGCTTCTTGTGGGCGTCACATCTGCACCCAATTCAACCTGTCCACAGTCAAGGTTACTGATAGCTTCGACCTGTTCATTGATTTACGGCTGGGTCAAGGGTCAATATGTTACAATAAGACACAGGTTAATTTTAAAAGATAGTTTTAGTAAAAAATGTGTGTGTTATATGCTGTCTAATACGGTAATATTAATTATTCGTTTGTACTCGGTTAAATAGTTTCAAGTATTGCAATTTAACATTGTTAATTCTATTCGTCAAATATTTCCATGTAATCCTATTTACCAACCCCTCCGCTCGGGCAGGATATGACACAAGGTCAATTTTTAAGCGGAGTTTAACAGGTTTTAATTCAGAGTTTTCCTTCTCCTAGACTAGTTGCCTCACCAAGGCTAAAGAACCCAGTCTGTCCTACTATTTACCCATAGCTGGAGGGAGAATAATTGGATTCATACCTTTCCCAAGGGTATTAGTGCTATGTGAAATGCAATCAGTCATGTCCAGGATTTGAACTCGTATGGCCGTGTTCTATTTCCTACGACGATAGCCATTACACCACAGGCACCTCCCAAAATATTTCCATGTAATGAAAATAATTGCTATATTGTAATATTCCTCAGTAAAATATTCTGTAGTTCTTTTAGACTAAGAGTTTGGACCAAAACAGCTTCTACCCCCGTGAGTCAAAATGCACTCGTGAATTATGTCAATAAAAGCCCCCCCCATTCACTAAAGCTCCAGAACTAGAGTTTCCGTATCAGATGCAGTCTAAGACACTTGTTAGTAAGGAGATTTAACCTTCTTTATAAAGATAATCTATAGTAATTTACAAAGCTCTTTGCTTCGATGTGGCACAAGGCCGAATGAATGGGGCACCCAATGAGACTCGAACTCACTCGTGTAGGTTTGCTAGTCAATCTTGCTAACCGTTACACCACCAGAGGTGTCCTTATCAGAGTATTCTATAACCCAAGGTGCCAGGGCAGTCGATAGTTTCAAGTATTCCTATCAAATATCAATAATTCTTACACAATTTTGTTGTTTCAAGTTCTTATCTATATTCAATGATAGTCATTTGCCTGCACACAGTTATATGGCTTTAAGTAACTATGATACCAATCCTAATTTTGAAAAAAATATAGCTTCAAGTACTCATATTAAATACCAATAACTTACAGTTTTTCCTATCAAATACAAATAATGTGAACACAATTATATTGTTTCAAGTAATTATTTCAATTATTTCAATTTGATAATCACCATTTGCTGCACACATGTTTCATGTTTGGTTTTGTTTATTTTAGTTTTATGGCACATCAACCATTGTGGTTATTTAATGCCAAATCCATTTTTATTCATAC
>CAUZXS010006340.1:47500-52500 GCA_963585895.1 Sepioteuthis lessoniana
CCGCGTTGTATTGAACACCAAGTTTTACTAGAAAACAATTCATTACTCGAATAATTAACTAAAATCCCGAAGTTTTTTACAAATCAACCAACCAAAGTTGAGGGGTAGTTTGAAAGATTAAATGAATATCTGAGGCAATTTCATTCATAGGGTTGGGTCTCTGTAGCGTAGGGGTTAACATGCTTGACAGAGAGATCAACATGAGCCGGTTCAAACACCAGTCATAGTTTTATGGAACGCTTTGGACGAATACACTTTAGGATATATATGCACCTCCTAATCCCCCTTGCTCCTCGTTTAAATCATTTCATGACTGTCCTGCACGTAGGACCAAGCCAATATATATATATATATATATATATATATATATATTGTCATTCACAGACTGTCTGTTTCGTTGTATCACAACACTTCAGTGTGGCTAGAAACGCGGGATTATTAAAGTTGTGATCGAAACTTGGCTGACTTTACGTCAATCGGATATCTTACCCCAGAGCTATCGACTATCTCAGTGTAATCGAAGGAATTTTTACGTATATATTTGTACATATAAGTTTTCGGTTACCGCTAGTTCATGAAAAGAGCTTTGTATTTATGCATAAGCGGTAGCCGGCAATTCTTCATTCAAGTGCTCAAACCACAGCGAACTGCAAAAAGATTGTAACTTTCAGAAAATACCGAGTTTTTTGCAGAAAACGCCGAGCAATATCAAAATGTTTCAATATTTCACGAAACCAATCATCGATTAAAATTTAAATAAATCTTTCTAAAGAGAGAACAAATGAAGATGGTGTGTGCAGACAAGCTCCAATAAACTATTTTCTTTGCTCATGTTCTCTTTTTACCTAACCAATGCTGGGTACCTTTGCTAGTGAGAACATCAAGAAAGATGGTTGGGTGACTGGTGACAGCTAATCGCCTTGTTTTAAACTGGAAGTGTCACGACATGCCCGTAACAGAAGATGGCCAAACTAAGTAATAAGCGTGTAACCCCGGGAAATATTCTCAACAAAAAGGTCAAATGTCATTACACAACGCCATATTCGACTTTGGACCACTTTAGTGGTTATGTGATATTCACTACTTAGGAAATACGATGAGTTGCCCCCTCTGTTCTGCCCGACACTTACTGTTAACTAATTGGTATGGATCACCACAACAAGGTCACATTAAACTGCAGACTGACCGTAAGTCCATTTAAGCGAACTGACCCTACATCCACTTGAACAAAGTGTTCAGCTGTTGGACAGGTCAAGGAGAAACAAGCCTTTGCTACTAAAACGAGGAAGGCAATAAAAGCCAAACGGCATAATCACATTTAATTGTTGCATACAGAAGAATCTATAAATATATCAACACGCTTATATATATATATATATATATATATATATATATATAATGGTTCAAAAGCAAGTGGACAGCAAATGATAACATTTATAGTGAGATTACATATACACTTATATTTAATAATACAATTATTACATTGGCAACTGGATTTTATTGTGTACAATTATACTGCAGCATGGAATCTTATCAATGCAGGTGCTCAAACTGCTAACCATTACAATTTACACTGCTTTGAAGTCTATAAACGACAAACCTATTCGACCCCTTGTCTATCTACTTTTGGCCCAACCTGTATATATACAGGAGTTAAAATAGTTATAGTTTCTTATATATATATATATATATATATAGAGAGAGAGAGAGAGAGAGGGAGAGAATATTAAAAAAGAACTCCACCGTGAAGAATTTGATATGAAAGAAAGTCGACGTTAAAATGTTTTGGTGTCAATGAACATTCATATAGACTTTATAATGGTGGCACGAGTGTCTCTAGAATAACGATGAGAAGGAGGGTATATATATATATATATATATATATATACAAAGAAAGATCATATTATTGCACTAGAACTGAATCAGCATGCTTTTTCTAAAAACAACACCGTGTTTGTCATAGGCAAAATGTTAAACAAATGAAACCACTAAGAGATACAACTGTTGAAGGTTCATTAAAACTAAAACGATTTAAGTTTGTTTTTTTTTCTTATTAGATACTTCAATTCCTTTGTTTTTTAATTTTCTTCGCCACATTATTCTTCCTTATTTACTTCCATAAATATATATATATATATATATATGAATTATATATGATTTGTAACCATTTTTTATATGAACTCACTTTTTCTTCATAAACTCACTTTTCTTTTAAATTCATGTTTTGACCCATTCGACCCACAAGTAAGATTTTTGCTTGTTTAATGGCATTTCAACCTTCGTCGGTTATTTAATAACAAAGTATTCCTTGTATACGAACAGTAGTAATACTATTTAACCCATAGCTGAGAGAATAAGGAGGTCCATACCATTTTCAAAAGTACTACTCTGAAAGTGAATTCATAGTTTGACTGGAGTTCGAACTCTCATACTTCAAGATCATAGTCCTGCACGTTAGCCACTACGCCACGAAAATCCCACACTTCCATTTCTAGAGATATAGTAGGAGGAGAGTAATATTCAAATTGAATTTAAGTTTTTCTTTGATTGATTATTTACCACAGTAATGTTAAAGAGCTCAGTGCACCGTATTACTTTGCCATTAGGGTAAGGAGAAAAGTTGGATTCTTACTTTTTTCAGTGGTATAAGCACTATGGGAAATGCAAACAGCAAAGTCGAATATATATATATATATATATATATATACGAGGATCATTCTAGACTTTTTTCGTATGGGCACTTTTATTGATAATACACATATGAAATTCTAGTCCGCTTCGAAGTAATCTCCTCCGACTGAAATGCACTTCTTGTACCGTTCCAACAACTTCTGGAAGGTCCCATGGAAGTCTCCTAACCCTTTGGCCAATCAACTCTGGTGTATTGACTTCCTTACTCCTCCCACACCTCTCATCATCCCTCACAGACTACCTGTCTTCCTTGAATCTCTTATGCCACTCAAAAATTGATGCCCGATTCATGCAAGATGCTCCAAAAGCAGTCTGAAGCATTCCATACGTTTATGTGGCATTTTTTCCAAGTTTAAAACAGAATTTTATTCATATCGTTCTTCTAAAGTGTCCTCACGTCCAGATTGCATTTTTGAAATTCACCAGCTGTGACCATCAGTCTTTAGTAGGGTGTATTCCAATTGCTGCTGTAGCTGTTCATTTGAACGTGAAATCATAAAAATTCGTCAGTCATCTCATACGATATATAGCAATAACATCCTGAATTTTCAAGAGTCTACGCCAATTTTAAATGCCGGTAAAAAAAAAGTCTTGAAACTTATTGAAGCCCACATGTATATATATATAAATCGAAAAAACTTTACATGTATAGGTTTTCATGTCTGTCCGTTTGTCTCTATCTATTTCTCTTTCAGTTATGTCACAGACACCTGCCCTCAGACGAGTTATTTTTGTCTTGGTTCACATAAATATCGTCTCATCACAAAAGGCAAAAACAACTTCGTTCTCAGCTCTAAAACTTTCGGAAATACCTGAAAAAAGCTTTATGCCTTATTAAATCCATGTAATTTGATCAACCTTGACTGGTTTCTTTTTTGCCCCATTCTGAAGGGAAGAAATTGAACCACATTTGAAATTCGAACAGCTTTTGTCTCTCTGTCTAAATTGAGTAGACGAGGCATCCTTTATAACAAGATCAGAAATATGTGTTTTGAACTGTAAAGCCTATTGTAATGGGAGAGCTGTTAAAGAACTTAGATTTTTAATAGTCATTAAAATTCCCGTAAAACTCTTTACGATGCACGACATTTTACTTTTCGTAGAAAAGAATCTACGTGAATATATTAATGAGAGGCAGTTACGGGATTTATCAACGTATTTGCATCAAGTAATGTGTAGGGAAGAACTTTGCGTATATATATATATATATATATATATATATATACTGAGAAAAAGAATAGCGACAAATCGGAATATTTGCTTTGAACTGTTTGATCTTTTTTATTATTCTTAAATTATGGTATTGTGACGAGAAAATATTGGACGAGGAAAGGTGTTTTTCGGTTATTTTTAAGATAGATTTTAAAACAGAGATATGTCTGTCTGTTTGTCTGTCTGTCTAACTGAAAGGATGAATGGATCGATGCTTACATACTGATTGTATATATCTATCTTCTATCCATCGAATATATATGTATATATATATATATATATATATATAAAAGTTTGACCGTCAATAAATCTATCTCACTCTATATATATGTGTGTATAAGTGTGGGAGGGGAGTGTACATAATGGAACTAATCCTACTAGCATACGGCCTACCAAAAGAAACCGTAGCAGCAATAATGATTCTCCACAGAAACACAAAAGTGAAAGTACGTACACCAGATGGAGACACGGAATACTTCGACATTGTCGCAGGAGTACTACAAGCAGACACGCTAGCCCCATACCTCTTTATCATCTGTCTAGACTACGTGCTTAGAACTTCGATCGACAAAATCAGAGAAAATGGCTTCGAGCTGACTAAGAAAAGAAGCAAAAGTTACCCCGCAAAAACAATCACTGACGCCGACTACGATAATGACTTGGCGTTACTGGCGAATACGTCTAATCAAGCAGAGACACTACTGCATAGTTTGGAACGAGCCGCAGCAGGCATTGGTCTCCATGTCAATGCACACAAAACTGAATATATGTGTTACAACCAAACGGGCAACATTACCACACTAGACGGAGCCTCTCTGAGGCTGGTGGACAAATTCACCTACCTAGGAAGTAGCGTCTCATCAACCGAAAACGACATCGACACACGACTGACGAAAGCATGAACGGCTATAGATAGGCTCTTAATCATATGGAAATCAGACCTGACCGATAAAATGAAACGCAGTTTCTTCCAGGCAGCGGTTGTATCGATACTGCTATATGGATGCACAACTTGGACGCTAACAAAACGGCTGGAGAAGAAACTTGACGGCAACTACGCAAGAATGTTGAGAGCAATATTGAACAAGTCCTGACGA
>CAUZXS010006340.1:55000-75000 GCA_963585895.1 Sepioteuthis lessoniana
CATCATTAAACTGACAGTTGAAAATATTTCACTTTTTGGCTTTTGTAATCTTTTTTTTTTTTGTTGGGGGGATATTGCATGCATCGCTTCACATTTCACGACTCTCTATTCATTAATTAAATAAAATAATTAGTTTATTTGCTCATTTGTCTCTCCATTCTTCATTTCTCATAATTATTGCCTGGTTGACTTTACAGAATGTCAACCATTGTTGGGTTATTTAATGCCAATGCCAGTATTTTTTATTTGTTAGCGTTTTGTTAGCGTTTATACGGTTTCAGGCAACTAAAAGTACTAACAACTTGCAAACAGTTGTTGCAATTGTTAAAATACATCATTTTTTCATAGATATATGATTTCAAGTATTCCAATCTAATACAAATAATTTTAATATAACTCTATGAATTTCAAGTATTTCTATTTAATATTAACTGTGTGTATGGTTGCAAGTAACTACTTAACTATATCAATTTATGACAACAAATATCACTACTACTACTACTACTACTACTACTTATAATAATAATAATAATAATAATAATAATAATAATAATAATAGTAAAAAAAGATAATAATAATTATAATAATTCCTTGGGATTTTGAGTAAGAAACAGATAACCTAATCACGCCCAGACGACAAGACCTAATGATAGTCCAATAGAAAAAAAAAAAAAAAAAAACAGGACCCGGCAAATTGTAGATTTCGCCGTTCCGGCTGACCACAGATTAAAAAAGAAAGCAATAAAAGAAATAAGTACCTAGACCTTGCTAGAGAACTGAAAAAAACTATGTAACATTAAAGTGACGGTGATTCCAATTGTAATTCGTGCGCTCGGTACTGTCTCAAAAAAGATTGGTACTGGGCCTGGTGGTCTTGGAAATAAGGGAACAAGTGGAGACCATCCAAACAACAGTATTGTTGAGATCGGCCAGAATATCGGGAAGAGTCCTGGGGACTTGAGGAGGCTCGCTCTCTTTCAGATTCCAGTGAAAGACCATTAGCTAACACTGGTGTGAAAAATGCTCAAACGAGTAAATCGATAATGATAATAACAATAATAATAATAACAAGGGACATGAAAGTGATGATAATGCCGATTGTGATTAGAACTCTTGGTACAGTCACCAAATGATTAGTACAAGGAATGGAAGACTTGGAAATAACAGGATGAGTGGTAACCGTCCAAAATACTGAGAACGGCTAGAATTCTGAGAAGAGTCCAGGAAACTTGAGTAGACTTGTGGATTGTGCTTTTGGTACCGTCATCAAAGGATTATTAAATGGACTGGAGGACTTGGAAAATAAGAGGACGTGTGGATACCATCAAAACTACCACATTATTGAGAACGGCCAGAATATTAAGAACAGTTCTGGAGACTTGACGAGACTTGTTGTCACTCAAACTCCTGTGAGAAACCATCAGCAAACTCTGGTGTGAAAAACTCTCAAAAGAGAACAAATAATAGTAATAATAATAAGAATGATAATTATAGTAATAATATAAGTACCTAGACCTTGCTAGGGAATTTAAAAAAAACATGGAACATTAAGGTGACAATTATACCAACGACGATAACCATTACACCACAGACACCTCCATCTACTAACACTGGGGAGGAACCACCTAATCTCGGCTTGATGACCACAACTAGTGATAGTCAACAAAAAAAAAAAAAAAAAAGAGAACCAGCCGAATAGTGAACTTTGCCGTTCCGGCTGACCACAGGGTAAAACTAAAGTTTTAAGGTGCCCGTGGTGTAATGGTTATCGTCGTAGGAAATGAACACGGTGACAGGAGTTCAAATCCTGGATGCGGCTGATTGCATTTCACATAGTACTAATACCCTTGGGAAAGGTATGAATCCAATTATTCTCCCTCCAGCTATGGGTAAATAGTAGGGCAGACTGGGTTCTTTAGCTTTGGCGAGGCAACTAGTCTAGGAGAAGTAAAACTCTGAATTAAAACCTGCTAAACTCCGCTTAAAATTGACCTTGTGTCATATCCTGCCCGAGCAGATGGGTTGGGTAAATATGGGTAAAACTAAAGTAAAGTGATAAGACGCATAAGCACCAGGATCTTGATCGTGAACTGAAAATACTATGTGAAATGAGAGTGACGGTGATAAAAATTATTGTTGGGGCACTCATTACTGTCACCAGAAGTTTGATACAGGGACTGGTGGACTTGGAAATCAAAGGACGAGTGGTGACCATCTATGCTACAGTATTAGTAAGATCTGCCAGAATACTGAGAAGTGTCATGGAGACTTGAGGTTACTTGGTGTTTCTCAGACTCCAGTGAAAACCCACCAACTTACTCCAGGGAAAAAACTCACTAAAGAGAAATGAATAATTATTTTAATAATATTTTTTGCATACAGATATGCAGTTTCTAGTATTCCTATCAAAGAGGATGAGCTAAGAATTTTATCAGCTGAAAAGTTGATTTGATGTTTTCATATGCGCTGTTGATGATCCAACCATTGCCATATTCATGGAAGAAATATGGGGACTATAAGGGAGACTATGCTCGAAAATAAACCTAATATGATCACATTCCATGAGAATATGTTAGTCAGTCCACGAATTTTTCTGGCGATTCTCGTTATTCTAATTTTTTTAAAACAATTATATGATTTAAAGGTTCGGTTTCTTCGTTTAATGGCATATCAACCTTTTTCGTTTATTTAATGCCAAAGCCATTCTCCTAGAAGAACAGTAGTGGTGCTATTTAACCCATAGCTGGGAGGATAAGGGGGTTCATACCTTTCCAAAGGGTATTTGCCCGAAAGTGAACGTAATAGCGCGACTGGAGTACAAACTCGCATACTATGCTTTCGCAGTCCATCGCTTTAACCATTACACCACGAAGACACCCCTATATGATTTAAAGTATTTTTATCTGATACTAATAACTTACAATAAAAACTCTTAAGTTTACGGATTTATATTTCCTTATAAGGTCAACAGTATTTCTACAATAAAATAGTTTCAAATGAATTTTTCATAATTTGCTCTACAATTTCTGAAAAGGTTTTGTTTAAATTCTTAATCATAAATCCGTTTTATTAATATTACCCTAGATATGACGTACTTGAATCCATTTGGCTTTTTTTTAATGCCATATCCACCCACGTCAGCCAAGTGTAAAATAGTAGAACCACTATTTTCCCACAAGGCTGGCTTTGGCATTAAATTTACTACGAATGTTGATATGAATTAACCAATGAAACCAAATCAAAATAGGAGTGTGCATTGATAGTACAGGGTGTCTGAAAATAAATGCAACTCATTAATTTGATAATGATTTGTTAGTGAGAAATGCACAATGGCGGTCATCTGGAACACGTCCTGTCAAAAATGCAGAGACATCAAATCAATGTTTGTTTTATTGTTATTATATCAGCTTCCAGGACATGCAATCCTTTTTTGAGTTTCTTGTCTCTCTAATAAATCGTTTTCATATCAAATTATAACATCGATTTTGAGACAGTTTTCAATGATTTTGTCACCAAATAAGTTGTGCCGTAAAATGTTTTCCTCTCTTGTCCAAGGCATTGTGATAAAGGATAAATAGTTGCTATAGCATACTCTTTTCAAATTTGAAACAAAAAAGAACACAGCACTATTATTAGTAGAGTTAGTTGCAGTCCCATGGGTCCCATGTATATTGAGACACCCTATATATAGGTAGAGTCGAACAATAGGGTTTCGAATCCAATGACACTGCAGCTCTTCAAAATAATATTTCTTTGCTAATCAAGATGTTTTTGTTTTTGTCTTGTTTTAAAATGAAGATATGCATACATTCCTAAATTTTCAGGTCTTTTTTTTTTTTAATATTTTCATTCGATCTATTGGTTCTATCAACAATTCCTTGGCACATTATCCGGTATATTTAATTCCGTACATTTTTGCTTTTTTTGTTTTCGTCTCTTTTCAAGCATCTGTTACTAAATCTGTTATCACGAGGAGCTATAAATGCCAACAGGGTAATTGTGATGATTACTTCAGAGATGAAGAAAAAAAAAAGGGATGATGAAAATGTATCGTTTTTCGTAGTAATTGTCACATGTTTCTTTTTTTTTTTTTAGATGTACCGAAGGAAGAAAGGATAGAAGGAAGGAAGGAAGGTAACGGTTAAAAAGAAAGAAAGAAAGAAAGAAAGAGAGAAAGAAGAAAAATGAAAGATGAAAATGAAAACTGAAAAAAAAAAAAAAAAAGCACTGGGAAAAGAAAACAGAAACAAAGAGAAAAAAGTAAGAAAGAAGAAGGTAGGAAAAAAATAAATTAAACGAGAGAAAGAAAATTAGAAACAAAAAGATGAAAGAAAGGAAAACTCGAACCAAAGTGGATAAAAAATGAGAAAGAAAATGAAAGAAAAATGTAAAATAAATAATAAAGACTGAGGAAGTTATACAAAAGATTTAAACATTCCATATGAAAGAAACTTAATATCACAAAACGCTTGAAGGGAAAAAAGAAAGGTCTAATAAATGAAGAGTTCATTCTGAAAGATAATTAGGACTGAAATTTTTAAAATGAAATCTATGATAAAAAATTATAATATAGCAAAGTCTTTCTAAGAAAAAAAAAGAGAAAGACAGACAGACTTCAGAAAAAGAAGGAAAGAAAGAAAGACTTCAGAAAAAGTCGAAAAGAAAGAAAAAAAGACATGCACATGAAATGAAAGAAAATCCAAATGTCGAAATAAAGAAAGAAAGAAGATCCAACTGAGAAAGAAAGAAAGAAAAAAAGAAAGATCCAAATAGTAAAAGAAAGAAAGAAAGAAAGAAAATCCAAATGTGGAAAGAAAAGAAGAAAGAAAAAAAGAACGAAGATTAAAATGTAGAATGAACGGAAGAAAAACATGGAAAATAAATGAAGAAAGAAAGAAAGTAAGAAGATTAAAATGTACAAAGAACGAAAAAAACACATGAAAAATAAAGAAAGAAACAAACAAACAAAGAAAAAGAAAGAAAGAAAGAAGATTAAAATGTAGAAATAACGAAAGAAACACATGGAAAATAAAGAAAGCGAGAAAAAAGAAAGAAAGAAAGAAGATAAAACTGTAGAAAATGAAAGAAATACATGGAAAATGAATGAAAAAAGAAAGAAAGAAAGAAAGAAGATTAAAATGTAGAAAGAACGAAAGAAACACATGTAAAATGAAAGAAAGAAAGAAAGAAAGAAAGAAATGTAGAAAGAACGAAGCGAACACATGGAAAAAGAAAGAAAGAAAGAAAGAAAGAAAGAAATGTAGAAAGAACGAAGCAAACGCATGGAAAGAGAAAGAAAGAAAGAAAGAAAGAAATGTAGAAAGAACGGAACAAACACATGGAAAAAGAAAGAAAGAAAGAAAGAAAGAAAGAAATGTAGAAAGAACGGAACAAACACATGGAAAAAGAAAGAAAGAAAGAAAGAACGAAACAAACATATGGAATATGAAAGAAAGAAACAAGCAAACAAACAAACACATGGAAAATGAATTAAATAAATAAATAAATAAATAAATAAATTATTCTTAAACCTCCGGACAAAAGAAAAGAAATTTTAAAAAATGACAATTTAAAAGAATAGAAAATAAATAAATAAAAATGATAAAAATAAATCAAAAAAATTAAAAATGGGAAAACGCAATGAAAGAAAGACAATACAGAGAATAAAAACAGATTTTTAATGTTAAAAGCCGTTTCGATTCGGACAAATCTTAAAGCCTGCAAAACAAAAACAACACCAAAAAAAAAAAAAAAAAACATGGCGGAAACGTAAAGAAAATAAATTATCGATAGAAAAAAAATCGGACGAAAATAAAAGGGCGAATTGCAATTAATCATTTGATAATCCGAAAGTTTTAATTTCACTAATCTTTATCCTAATTTATGTTTTCTCCATTCGGCTAATTAAAAACGAAATACCCTCCCAACTAAAAAAGAAAGCAAATCTTGGCAGATTGTTCTTCGTTGAACTAATTATTGTATCAGTAATCAACCCGATCCATTTAGTCATTCGATGTTCAATACACAAAAATAAATTGGAAGGTAAACCAGACGATCACAATTCAGCTTTTCACCATCGCTGCTGAGAATGGTTCAAGAACACATCTGTCTGTTAACAAGAAGCGAGTTCACTGTCTATACGACTGACAATATTGTAAATGGTCGATGGATTGATTTTAACGGCATGACAACCTGTATTCTACGCTTAAAGGTTAGGTTGGTTATTGTTGTTTGGGTTTTATAGCATATCAAACATTATAGGTTATTTAACGCTGCGTCCATTTTTATACAAATAATCAGTTCTATTTCAAACAAGTCAATTTAATATAAGTACACAGGTTAAATGTCAAAAACATGTCTATTCTAAGCTACTCAGTTTAGTCAAACAGTTCTAATTCAAACAATTCAGTTTAGTATAAGTATAGCTTTTGTATACACACAGTTAAATGTCAAAACAGTTCTATTTCAAACAATTCAGTTTATCGTAAGTACAGTTTCAATATCAAAAGCAATTATATTTATAAAAAATCCAGTTTTGCATGAATACGTAATTTACTTCTATTTTAACCACCCTATCAGGTGCTACGACTCCGGGCCAGAGTGAACCTGGAAGCGATGAAAATGAAGAGGTACTCTGCATTCCCCAAAGCTCTAGCATTACTGTAACCTCTCTATCAGATTGTTTAGCGTCATATCCTGGACACTTGTTGGTGGTGGGTGTCTTGCTCCTCTGCAGAGAAGCAGTCGGTGTATTCTACTGCCCCAGCCGACTGGCCAATTAAAGGTTAGGGAATCGCGTTCATATTTATATGTTTTTATGTAGTATTAACTTTAGAATTTTTTGGTTCCCAGTCGACTTGAATATGAATAAATTGTAAAAATATCTATTTGACCTTGAGAGGAAAACCTTTTGAGATGTTTTTACCGAATGAAATGTGACAAGTGTGTTTAAATTACCCATCGTCTTTTAATGCTGTCCATAAACAAATCAGAGTTTGTTTAAGACATACGGAAGTTTCATTACCTTAAAAAACTTTATAATTCTTAGAGTGATTAAAATTCCTACAGGTCTCTAAAATAATTTTACTATATCTTTCAGTAAATATTTTTGAGTTGGTCATTTGATTTTAGGGTATATCAACCGTTGAGTGTTATTTAAAGCGAGATTCTGTTTATACATTATTTCTAAAACTTTTTTTAAAAACAAGGTAGAGCTCTTTTGTTTGCAAACAGTTAAAATTAGTTCAAGTATTTCTACTTAGCGCTAATAATTCTATTTAAAAATTATCATTTGTTAGCACATAGTTCATCATCATCATCATCATATCGTGCTGGTAGCACGGATATCCCTGACCCTCTCTCGCCACTCCTCCCTATCGTTCATCGCCCTATGTAGGTCTTCAGGACAACACCCTGTATCCTCACATAGCTGCTGAATGTACGTTCGAGCTGGTCGTCCTGCTTTTGCGCGGCCATGTGTGAGGATCCATAAGAGTACATCTCTTATGAGTTCATCTCTGCTTCTCCAGCAGTGTCCTGCATGTCTGGTTCGTCTAACTTGAATAGTTTTCGTGATAGGAGGCAGGTGGCCGTACAGTTGGTGTCTTGTGGGGTGTTGCTGCCAGGACTTGTTCAGGATTGCACGCAGCATTCTTGTGTATTTGCCATCTAGTTTCTTCTCCAGCCGTTTTGTTAGCGTCCATGTAGTGCATCCATATAGCAGTATCGATGTGACCGCTGCCTGGAAGAAACTGCGTTTCATTTTATCGGTTAGGTCTGATTTCCATATAATCGATAGCCTATTGATAGCTGTCCATGCTTTCGTTAGCCTCGTTTCGATGTCCTTTTCGGTTGATTCGACGCTGCTTCCCAGGTACGTGAATTTGTCTACTAGTTTAAGTGGGGTTCCTTCTAGAGTGGAGATGTCCCCCGTTTGGTTATAGCACATATATTCCGTTTTGTGTGCATTAACATAGAGGCCTGTGCTTGCTGCTGCTCGTTCCAAACTATGCAGAAGTGTTTCAGCTTGGTCAGGTGTATTTGCCAGTATCGCTATGTCATCGGCGTAGTCGGCGTCGGTAATTGTTGTTGCGGGGTATCTTCTGCTTCTTTTCTTCGTCAGTTCGAAGCCATTCTCTTTGATTTTGTCAATCGATTGCAATTTAGCATTAGTAATTCTATATATCAATTATTTCTATTTTGTTATTAATAATTTGTTTAAGACAGATGATTTTGGGGGTGTCCTCGTGGTGTAATGGTTAAAGCGTTGGATTGCGGAATCGGAGTACGCGAGTTCGTACTCCAGTCACGCTATTACGCTCACTTTCGGCCATATACCCTTGGGAAAGGTATAAACCCCCTTATCCTACCAGCTATGGGTTAAATAGTACCACTACTGTTCTTCTAGGAGAATGGCTTTGGCATTAAATAACCTAAAAACAGTCGATATGCCATTGAGAAAGAGAACGTAGTACAGATGATTTCAAATATATGAAATGATTAAATAATTATTCTTGGGACCATAACAGAGATTTCGGCTCTGGTTCTGAGTGGACATGGGAGTAATGGAAATTAAAATGTATTCCACATTTCCCAATGTTCTAAGACTACTTGTGACAGCATTAATTATTTTTTTTTAAAGTTATCAATTACGTTTGATTTTTACGGATGTTTTCACTGATTTTAACGCAATAACAACATGTCGAAGATTAAGTTAAGCAAAGAAGTTAGGGAATCGCGTTCATTAATAATTCGTATTGACATTTTTGTGATGTTTTTTCTGAAGATGTTATTTTTGTTTTAATGGCATATCAACCTTTGTAGGTTAATTAATGCCAAAGCTATTCTCCTAGAATAACAGTAGTGGTATTATTTAACCCATAGCTGGAAGGATAAGGGTGTTCATACCTTTCCCAAGGGTATTTGCCAGAAAGTAAACATAATAGCCCGGATGAAGTTCGAACTCCCTTACTACGATTCCGCAGTTTTTTTCTGAAGAGTAGTTTTTCTTCACTTGGTTCTAAAAAATATGAATACTTTTTATGGAGCTATTTAATCGATAGACTGGACTCTAACAGGTATCACTACTCTGACTCAAAGTGGACCTAGAAAAATGGCAATGAAGAGGTACACAGCAATCTCCAGATCTCCAGTGCTTAAATCGTACCATCAGAGGAAGTTTTGTGTCTTGAATTGGAGACAGGAACTGGAAAAAATAATGACTGATTTATTTACGCTGAAAATACATTGCCCAATCGACTGGGGCTGTAGAATACACCAACTGCTTCTCTGAAAGAGGAGTAAGACACTCCATCTGAGGAGTGTCCTGGTTATGACACAAAAATAACCGGATGGTGAAGTTTCAGAAATACTGGAGCTTTGGGGAATACGGAGTACGCCTTCGTCGCCATCGCTCCCAAGTCCACTTTGGCCTGGAGTGATAGCAACTGATAGTGTCCTATGGGTCAAATAGAACTAAACTGTGTACTTAAGCTAAACTGAATTGCTTGAAATAGAACTAACTTTTAAATTCAAACTCTTTTGAGATATAAACTTGTTTTAAATTGAATTGTTTAAAATAAAACTGTTTTACATTTAACACTATGTATTTCCCAGTCGACTGGGGCTGTAGAAAGCACCAACTGCTTTTCTGCCGACTGGTCAGATACCCCCACCCACCCAATGCTGGGGATTTGGGGAATTCGGATTACTCCTTCTCTGACATCTCTCTCAGTTCCACTCTGGCCCCGAGTAGTAACACCTGATAGGGTCCTAGGCTTTTTGGATGAGTGTGTGTGTGTGCGTGTGTGTGTGGCAATTATTCTGTTAATCCGCTGCCGAGGATGGAACTCTTTACTCTCAGATTCAACGTGAGACGTCCAAGTTATTCACCAAGATGGCTCTTAATCTCTTTAAGCTGTGTCTAAATCTGACTTTCTGTATCAACCGAAGTCATAATACTAAAGTAAAGTTGACGGCCTTAGTCGAGGGTAACCCGAAGGCTCCCTCTTCAATAGCGACTACACCCAAATGTAGGGGAGGCCGCTACTCTATTCCCTGGATTGCTCCACTTAACCCTTGATCCTTACCTTAAAATATGGAGTATTAAGCAAGGCGGTATCAAGTATCATTTATTGATTCTTTGGTATGAGTGGACTTGGGATTAAACTCCGGTCTCCCGGGCCGTTGGCTAACATTCTACCCCATAATACTTAAATCACACTAAAACTTTATACCTTAGACCGACGAATTTACCTGAGTTTTTATGATTTTTTAAATTCATGTTACAAGGTTCTTTTTACAAGTTTGCAAATAAATGAATGAATGAAATAAACATAAAATGGATTTTAAGAATTATTCTCAAATATGTAAGTCTCTCACAAACTTCAATATACTTTAAAATGTATGCATGTACGGTATGAAAGGAAATAGGCATGATTTCTTTCACTGTTTGAGCATCTCATTTCATTTTTTCTGCTGTTTTCTATTTAATTTATTCCGTAGATAAAATAAGTTGTTTGTTAATTGTAACGACTCTTTCTTATGTGTGTTCCCGGGTGTAACCAGAATTTATTCAGCCATAACCCTTCCAATCAATGGTATCGACGATGTTAACTCATGAGGTAGGCATCTCCATTTCATAACCATCTATCAATAGACCTCTACAAAGTGTGTAATTCAAAGTGAAGGGCTCTGCAGATAGGTTGATAGGAAGTGATTTTGATAGATAGATTGGTATATATATATATATATATATATATATATATATATATATATATATATATATATTTCACATATATATGTATATATTTCATATAAATATATATATATACCCGATAGGGTATTAAAAAAATGTAAACAAAGTTTGCTAAAAATAAAATACCTTAAAATTCCCTTAGCCAACGTAGTCCGCTTGTAGCCGTGTGGTCTGAAACCTTAATCTATTGTAAAGTTGGACGGGTTTCGATCCCGGCTTCGAGCGTCCTGCGGGTCTAGCCACACTGAAGAGTTCTGATAGAACAAAACAGTCTGTCTGTGGATGACAATATATATATATATGAAATATTTGATGTATATATATATGTATATATCAAGTTAACAAGCTAAATTACTCCATATCTATCTGTCTATCTATCTAAATAAATATATATATATATATATATATATATAGAGAGAGAGAGAGAGAGGTAGATAGATATGGAATAATTTAGCATGTTAACTTGATAGATAGATAGATAGATATCAATTGTTAGATGAAAATAGTTTTATTTAGAGGTAAACAATTTATGCAGCTGCAAACAACAAAAATGTCTCGTAAACAAAGACATCAAAATCTGCCAAGAATCTGGTTTTGTTTGACAAAGAGACACCAATAAAAGAATAATGTTAATTTGATGTGAAAAACTCTACAAACGGTTAACAGTGTTGCAAAATTGTTAAAAACATCAATGGAAATAATGAAGTATCGTCTCGAAAATGTACACCCTAATTATTTTTGTCTATATGCTAGTCATTAGTAGCGGTTTTTTTTTTGTTTCTTTTTTTTTTTTTTTTTTGTAATTGTCATCAACGGATCTAATGATGTTTTGTGTATTTAGATAACAAAATTTCCTCGCGTTGTCTAATATATCAGCTGTAAAACCATGCGGCATTCTAAGACCTGAATTTTTGCCTAATATAAAGGGTCGCCCTATAATCGATCTACAAACTTGAGGTGCGGAAATAGTTTGCCAACTGGCCGGCCTAAAGTTTTCCGCTTTAAACGTCAAAAAATAGTCCCGTTTCATATAGTTGGTGACACTAGTCTAGGAGTACCCGAGAGTTCACTTTTCAATAGCTACTTCACCGAGGTGTTGGGGAGGGCGCTACTCCTTTCCCTAGATTGCACCACTTTATCCATGAAACGTACCTTATAATGCTGAGTGATAAGCATGCAGGTATCAAGTACTACTTTTTGAGTCTTTGGTATGACTCGACCTGAGATTGAACTCCGGTCTTCCGGGCAAACACTCTTCCACAAAGCCAATGGAACGATCCGTTTATATAAAACAAAGATAATGTTGTTAATTACCTTTCTTTTGTTAATTTACTTTAAGGGCATATAATACTCCGTGGGTTATTTAATACCAAATCTATCCAGGTAGAAAACTAGTTGTACTATTTTGGCGGGAAGAAAACGGGCTCATAGCATTCTCAAGGGCATTAATCCAAAAGTGAGTGCAATAGCGCGACCGGAGATCGAACTCAGTTTCTACTATGTCACAGTCAAGCATTTTTACCATTTCGGTTCTTTATCCTCCCTTAATGGCACATCAACCTTCGTGGGATATCCAATGCAAAAGCCAATATCATAGAAGAATAACAGCTGAACTGTAGCTGATGGATTACCCCGTTGGTTAGAGCTGTAGAATACACCAACTGCGTCTCTGCAGAAGGGTAACCCCCACCTTTACCAACTAGTGTCGTGAATATGACATTAAACAATCTGATAATGAGATTTCAGTAATGCTAGAGCTTTGGGGAATGTGGAGTACTCCTTACATTGACATCGTTTCCAGGTCCACTCGGGCCCGTAGGGGTACACCTGACAGGCTCCTAACTATGGGTCAAATAGAACTGAACTGCGTACTTTTGCTAAGCTGAATTGCTTGAAATAGTACTGTTTTGAGATGTGAAGTACGTTCTTATCTTAAACTGAATTGTTTGAAATAGAAATGTCTTGACATTTAACTGTATGTAAAGAAAATCTTTACTTATACTAAACTGAATTGGTTGAATTAGAACTGTTTGACTAAACTGAATAGCTTGAAAGAGAAATGTTTTTGACAATTAAACGGTACTCATGCTAAACTGAATTGTTTGAAATAGAACTGATTATTTATGTAAAAATGGATTTGGCTATAAATAAGCTACAAAGGTTGATGTGTCATAAAACCAACCTTATAGTAGGCGGAATAAATGAGTCCAAGCCTTTTCCAAGAGTATTAATCTAAAAGTTACGGAATTGCGTGACTGGAGATCGAACTCGTATACTACAGTTCTGCACGTTTACAGCTAAACAACGGGGTCATTCTCCATTATATGATAAGTTATTTCATTTTCCGTCAATCAATTTTTAAGATTAATGGATTCCAAATTTAGAGGCACATCATCCTTCAAGCGTTATTAACGCCAAAACCATCCTTGTATAATTACAATAGTGCGCATTATCTAAACCGTAGTGGGGGGGGATGAAAGGGTTCATGCCTTCCCCAAGAGAATAAAAGTAAATAGTCACGTTTTCTTTCCTTCCTCAGCAGACCAAAGAATTAAGATTAAAGAATTCAAAAAGAGAGGGAAGTATTTAGAATTTGCAAGTGAATTAAAAAATATATCGAAAATGAAAGTGACGGTGATACTAATTAAAATTGGTGCACTCGGTACAGTTCTCCAAGGCTTAGAAGGGGACTGGAAGAGTTTGAAATCGTAGGGCTCATCTAGACCATCCACACTATGGCGTTATAATGATCGGTCAGAATACTGGGAAGAGTCCTGGGGACTTGAAGAGACTAGCTGTCACTCAGATTCCAGTAAAAGACCATTAGCTAAAGCTGAAGTAGCAAATCTTTCAAACTACATCCTTTGTTTGTACAGCAGTGCTCTGCATATATTGTTCATCTTACTTGGATGTTTTCTGAGATGGGAGGGTAGTGGCCGTAAAGCTGTTGTTTCGTGGGGTATTGCTCCTTGGATTTGTTCAAAATAGCACGTAGCATTCTTGTTTAGTTCCTATCTTGCTTTTTCTTGCTTTTCAACTATGCATATTTTTAGTGTCCATATAGTGCATCTATACAGTAGTTCTGACTCAGCCACTGCTTGAAAGAAATCCATTCTTCCATATAATCAAAAAACAATCGATAGCCGTCTTTGCCTTTGCTAGGCGTATATTAACACCTCTTTCAGAAGACGAGACACTGCTGGCGAAGTACTTGAACTAGTTAACTTATAACAGAGAACCAACGCTTAGATTGGAGATTGCTTCTCGTTAAAAACGCATATACGCCGTTTCACTTGCGTTCACGTGGAGGTTAATACCTGCGGTGCAGCTGGGGTTTTGTTTGAGTAGGTGTAATATACACTTATAATATTCAAATAAATCTAGGTATTATATATGGAACCTTCCATTCGAAAAAGATTACTAATTTTCGGCATTAAATAACCTAACAATATTTGGTTTGGTATCTTTGTTTTAATGGCAAATCAACCTTTGTAGGTTATTTAATGCCAAAGCCATTACCCTAGAAGAACAGTTGTGGTACTATTTAACCCATAGCTGGGAGGATAAGGGGGTTCGGTACCTTTCCCAAGGGTATTTGCCCGAAAGTGAACGTAATAGCGCGACTGGAGTACGAACTCGCTTACAACGATTCTTCAGTCCTGCGCTTTAACCATAACACCCCAATGTTTGATTTGCCGTAAGACAAAGCAGTCCACCTAACAAGCAAATCTGGTTAGATATATTAACGAGAAAACATTTCGTTTCTTACGTTTCTATGCACGAGTACAAAATATCGGTTCAATCACTTAGTGCTTGAAAATGATATTGTGTAGTTTTTAGCCTAAAATTAAACTGCGGTTTCCTTGATTTCGCCTACAGCGTGATTAATGGTTAATGTCTATATTCCGTGCGCTGATCGTGGAAACTTGTTAGAGAAGAAAAAAGTGAAGGACCTCAGCGTCTATAAATAATACTCGGATGCTTTACGCTTGTGGTGTTTTTTGTTGTTTGTTTTTTTTCTTTATTATTTAAATTAAGACAAAGGACATTGATAGCGTCTATTCCTTTGGTTTGCAATTAAGTTTTATAATTAATGAAGTAGACATTAATTCTCTTCGAAATACCGGGGATTTGCAGTTTACGACTTAGAGAGAATCACCGCACTCCATGACACATAATGCACAAATCTCTTTCTCTCTTTCACACTCGTTCGCTCTTATATATATATATATATATATATATATATATAATCATTATTATGAGTTTTTCACAGCAGTTTTTACAAGTGGTTATCATTAAAGTCTGGGTGACAACAAGGTTTCTTGACTTTTCAGGACTGTTAAAAGTATCCTTACTTACTTTAACAATGTTTTGGTTTGGACGGGCTCGGTTTTTATCATTCAGGGTTTTTAGACTATTGTGGTCATCTGTTTTGTCATATCCACAACGTTTTAGCCGATGTGTTCTCCTGCCTTCTTTATGTATTTCTTGTCGAACAACGAAGCCTACACATAGTAACAATACAAGAATACTTGTACACGGTTATGGTTAACAGAATCAGAGCAAGTGACCCCCGGGGATTAAATAAAATACATAGTCCAAAGTTCCTTGTAGACTCACAAGTTCGATAAAAAATACCTGAAGACAAACAGAGACACGTTGGGCGAAACGTTGTGAATATAATAATAAAGATGAAGACAATAGTCTGAAAACCCTGAATGATAATAATCATCAAGCTTCGTCTCAGAAATTCAGACAAATAATATCCATAATAAAAATCATCAAGCTTCGTCTCAGAAATTCAGACAAATAATATCCATAATAAAAATAATCAAGCTTCGTCTCAGAAATTCAGATAACGAATATCCAGAATAAAAATCATCAAGCTTCGTCTCAGAAATTCAGACGACTAATATCCAGAATAAAAATCATCAAGCTTCGTCTCAGAAATTCAGACAATTAATATCCAGAATAAAAATCATCTTGCTTCGTCTCAGAAATTCAGACAACTAATATCCAGTGATTAAACAAAGAGCATGGTTCGAAGTTCTGTGTAGTCTCTAGTGTTTGAAAAGAAACACCAGAAGAACACGTCGACCGAAACGTTGTGAATACAACAATAAAAATGGATACCTTAGTCCAAAATCCCTTAATGATTAAAATCATCAAGCTTCGACTCAGAAATTCAGACAACTGATATCTAATGATTAAATAAAGGGCATGGTTCGAAGTTTCCTGTAGGCTCCAGAGTTTGACAAGAAACATCTGGGAATATAACAATAAAAATGAACACAAATGTTCGAAAACCCTAAATGATTAAAATCAAGCTTTGTCTCAGAAATTCATACAACTGACAGTGTCAATTATTATTATTATTATTATCATCATATTTACCCAACCCCTCCGCTCGGGCAGGATATGACACAAGGTCAATTTTTTAAGCGGAGTTAAACAGGTTTCAATTTAGAGTTTACCTTCTCCTAGACTAGTTGCCTCACCAAGGCTGAAAAACCTAGTCTGCCCTACTATTTACCCATAGCTGGAAGGAGAATAGTTGGATTGATACCTTTCCCAAGGGTATTAGTGATATGTGAAATGCAATCAGTTCAGGATTTGAACTCGTGTCACCGTGTTAACAGGTTCAATTTCAAAACAGTTCTATTTCAAACAATTCAGTTTAGCTTAAGAAAGGAGTTTAGTTCTACTTAACCCATAGATATGACCCTATAAGATGCTACCCCTCCGGGCTAGAGTGGACCTGAGAGTGATGACAATGAAGAGGTACTCAACATTATCCAAAGCTCCAGCATTACTGGAACCTCACTATCGGACAGTTTAGTGTTATATCAGGACATTCTTTTTGGGTACATTCTACGAGAGGGCTGAGAAAATTTGGAATATTATATTGAGATCTTAGTTTTCTTAGCTGAACACAAACGAGTGTTTCAACTATTTTCGATCTTTAAACCGGGACATTGGCCCAGCGGTTAGAGTGTTCGCCAATGGCCCGGGAGACCTGGGTTCAATCCCAGGTCGAGTCATACCAAAGACTTTAAAAATGGTACTTGATACCACCTTGCTTAACACTCAGCATTATAAGGTACGGTTCAAGGGTAAAGTGGAGCAATCCTGGGAATGGAGTAGCGCCCTCCCCTACACCTTGGTGTAGTAGCTATCGAAAAGGGAGCCTTCGGGTCACCCTCGACTATGGTCGCTAACTTTACTTACATAAAGAATATGTGTCAGAACAATTTACCTTGTTACGGAGACCTGAAATAAAAAAAAATCTAACGGACCCTTAAAATATTATCATAAACCCTTTGCAATCATTACATAGGGTTTAAAAATAAAACTCTAGATTAAAGAATTGAGGGATCTGACTTAAAAAAATACATTTGCTCAAACGTTGTAAAGATAAGGCCATGTAACCCAAAATTATATTGTCAAACCAATCGTAATCCTATTTACCAACCCCCAGCTCGGGCAGGATATGACACAAGGTCAATTTTTTTAAGCGGAGTTTAACAGGTTTGAATTCAGAGTTTTCCTTATCCTAGACTAGTCGCCTCGCCAAGGCTGAAGAACCTAGTCTGCCCTACTATTTACCCATAGCTGGAGGGAGAATAATTGGATTCATACCTTTCCCAAGTGTATTAGTGCTATGTGAAATGCGATCAGTTCAGGATTTGAACTCGTGTCGCCGTGTCCAATTCCTGCGACGATAACCATTACACCACAGGCACCTCCTCATTATTATTATTATTGTACTCCCAGCAGTGTTTATTGGTGATCTTTTATCAGAGTCTGAGTTACAACAAGTCTCCATAGATCTTCCCAACACTTCTAAGTATTCTAGTTAATCTTAATAACATTCTTCATCGTCCCGATTCTTCTTCAATTCCTCCAGACTTCATTCAAAGCTTTTGGGGATTGTTCCAATCATACTAACAAGAATTGGTATCACTGTCACCCTCATGTTCTACAACCTTTTTAGATCTCTACAATGGTCGATGGCCAAGTGGGCTGAGGCTGTAGGATACACCAACTGCTTCTCTGCAGAGGGTGTAAGACCTCTCCCCAACGAGAGTCTTGGATATGACACTAAACAATCTGATGGTGAGGTTCCAGTAATGATGGAGCTTTGGGGAATGCGGAACACCCCTTAATTGCCATCGCTCCCAGGTCCACTTTGGCCCGAGGTGGTAACACCTGATAGGGGTTCTATCTATGGGTTAAATACAACTAAACCATTTTTTGCATTTAAACTGCGTATTTAAGCTAAACTGAATTGTTTAAAATAGAACTGTTTTGACATCTAAACTGCGTACTCATGCTAAACTGATTTCCTCGAAATAGAACTGTTTTGACATCTAAACTGTGAACTTATGCTAAACTGAATTGTTTAAAATAGAACTGTTTTGACATCTAAACTGCATACTCATGCTAAACTGATTTCCTCGAAATAGAACTGTTTTGACATCTAAACTGTGAACTTATGCTAAACTGAATTGTTTAAAATAGAACTGTTTTGACATCTAAACTGTGTACTTATGCTAAACTGTATTGCTTGAAATAGAACTATTTGCATAAAATAGTTTTGGTGTTAAATAAGCTACAAATGTTGATATGGCATAAAACCCAAACAATCAACCAACCAACCAGCCATCAATGGTCGAATTATTTATCTGTCTCTTTGCTTTCTTTCATTTTAATTCCGTGGTTCGATAAATAGGCAGAATCGTTTGAATTATCTCAGTCTGATTTTCTGAGTGGTCCGTTTGTATCAAAAAGTTGAATAAAATCCCATGTATCATTCTGGTTGGACGAATCCTGGTTTGTGGTTTGGTTAGGTTTTATAACATATCAACCATTGTCGGTAATTTAATGACAAATCCATTTTTATACACATATGCCAAATCCATTTTTATACACATATGCCAAATCCATTTTTATACACATATGCCAAATCCATTTTTATACGCATATGCCAAATCCATTTTTATACACATATGACAAATCCATTTTTATACACATATGACAAATCCATTTTTATACACATATGCCAAATCCATTTTTATACACATATGCCAAATCCATTTTTATACACATATGCCAAATCCATTTTTATACATTTATGCCAAATCCATTTTTATACACATATGCCAAATCCATTTTTATACACATATGCCAAATCCATTTTTATACATATATGCCAAATCCATTTTTATACACATATGACAAATCCATTTTTATACACATATGACAAATCCATTTTTATACACATATGCCAAATCCATTTTTATACACATAAACAGTTCAATTTCAAACGAATTCAGTTCACCATAAGTACACATAGATAGCACCCTATTCGGTGCTACCACTCCGTCCCAGAGTGGACGTGGGAGTGATGGCATTAAAGGAATACTCTGCCATTCCCAAAGCCCCAGCATTACTGAAACTCCACCATTAGATTTTTTATTTACATACCCAGGATACTTCTTGGGAGAGTCTAACCCATCTGCAGAGATACAGTTGATGTATTCTATAGACCTAGCAATCTGGTCCATCTGGTTTGTGTAAATTTGGTCGTATGTTTAAATTTTAATTTCCTGTTTAATTCACTGTAGATCATCTCTCTCACCCATTCGTGCCAATTTTTGCGCTCTTTTTGTGCTCGTTTGCGGTATTCGCTTACTAAGTAATTAACCGTTTCGTCTCTTGGTCCACATAATATACGAGGATCATTATATAAGCTTCCAGACTTTTTTGTATGGGCACTTTTATTGATAGTACACACATATAACTCAAGTCCCCGTTGAAGTAATCTCCTCCGGCAGCAATGCACTTTTTGTACCGTTCCAACAACGTCTGGAAGGCCCCATGGAAGTTCTCTTCTGTGAGCGTGTCAATGACCCTCGTCACAGTCTCTTTCATCTCCTCTAGTATCCCATAACCACAGCCTGTGAGCTTAGGGAATAACCATAAGTCACAGGGAGCAAGGTCTTGACTATAGGGACGGTCTTGATGCCCATCTCGGTCAAATAGTCTGTGACAAGGAGGGAGTTGTGGATTGGTGCATTGTCCTGGTGTAAATGCCACTGACCCGATTAGAAGAGTGCTAGCCTCTTCTGACTGAATCTCTTCCTGAACTCCCTTAAAACCTCTATATAGTAACCCTAACCCTAACCCTTTGGCCAATCAACTATGGTGTGCTGACTTCCTTACTCTTCCCACATCTCTCATC